>PVKS010027102.1:0-27862 GCA_004027875.1 Aplodontia rufa | reverse complement strand
TCCCTCCATCCTCCCTTCCTTCCTTCCTTCTCCTTCCTTTCTTTCTCTTTGTTTATACTTCACATACGAAGCCCTTGCTCTACCACAGAGCTACACTCCCAGCCCTCTTTATTTTATTTTGACACAGGGCCTAAATCTCTTAGGTTGGCCTTGAACTTACAATCCTTCTGCCCCAGCTTCTTCAGTAGCTGGGTCACATGTGTGTGCCACCACATCTAGGGGAACAATCTGTTGAGTTGCTGGTGATTGAAGGAGACGGAATGCTGCTTTTGGGTGCTATCGGCCTCTCCATTTTGGCTACGGTATAACTCAGTGGAAGAGAAATTGCTTCGTGTGTGTGCAGCTGTGGACTCAATCCCCAGGACCACAAAAAATATGTTTTGGGCTTCAACCTAGACATAGTGCATACATGGTAACTGCATAGTCCTTGGAACACACATACTTTTGGGGGTACATGTAGAGTCATTTTGTATCACAAAGAGTCATCACATATTCATTTTATTTACCTTCTGAAAAGCACTCAGGCTTCCCTTTCTAATTCCAGATGTGACCAGAGGTTGTGCGTGGAGGAAAACGTGGGCATTATTGCTCCTGCAGAGGATGCTCAGGTCTGGCTCGGGCTCCATCGGCCCCAGGCTCTGGAAATCTCTCTGCCCGAGGGTTGTGTGTTCCTTCTAAGGCCTAATGTCCTTGGCACTCACTTGCTATTTGCAAGGGAAACAAAAACAAGAAGCAGCGTCTCATCAGAGTGAGCTGCGGTGTGAATACCCCTGGTCTAGGAATAATTTAGACCCGCTCGCCAGTCCCCAGAGCGCCAGCCCAGGCTCGGCCCTGTGCAGAGGCCCCTCGCCCACCCCACATCCATTCTCGATGACTTCACCTGCTTGCTTTCCCCAGATGCTCAAGTCCAAGATCAGGTTCCCGACACCCACCCGGGGGGTGTTCTACACTGTCTCTTGGCTCCTCTCTGTTCCCCTTGCTAGACAAAGAGAAATCCAGCCGGGAAGACTAGCCAGGTAAGCTGATGATGAGTGGAAGGCGAGAGAGGTAGAGGCTTGGCAGTCTTTGGACTTTCCCTAATTGTCCAATTTCACATCAGTGACCGCCTCATCCGTCACCACCCCATTTCAGGTGACTTTCTGTGATGGGGCTTGGGAGGCACTGTAGCGTCTGATACACCCTTTCTCCACAGTCAGATTTTCCATCATCAGGCATTCTTAGCACTGAAATGGAAGTAGGCAGAGCTTGGCCAAAATTGCTCCTTTTATATCAGGCCCTGCAACCCAGACACCCCGTTCAGGGAACTGTGCACTTTCTTGGATTCATAAAACAAAACAAAAAGGCCAGGCATATCTCCAGGCCAGACCTGACCTCATCCAGGTGAGCAGGTAGCTAGCTGCACTCCTCCTGTCTGTGAGACCGAAGGCACGTCATCTCCGCACCCTGAACGCTCCTGATTCTCTACAAGTGATCACAACACTCACTTCCTGGGGGGCCTAGTGAGATTTTTTTGGAGGGAAGGTACTGGGGGTTAAATCCAGGCGCATTCTACCACTGAGCTACATTCTGTCCCAGCTCTTTTTATTTTGAAGCAGGCTCTTGCTATGTTGCAAAAGCTAGCCTTGAACTGCTCTTCACCTCCCTCAGCCTCCCAAGTACCTGAGCTTACAGGTATATAACACAACACCTGGCCCTTTAGGGCATTTTTTTTTTTTAAGAGAGAGAAGGACAGTGAGAGAGACAGAGAAAGAGAGAAAGAACTTTATTTACGTTTTCACATGGCCTTAGTTACTCCAACACTTAGTTGTGTACGTGGTGCTGGGGTTTGAACCCGGGTCCTTGCACTTGCCAGGCAAGCGCTGAAACCACTGAGCCACCCCTCCAGCCCCGCATTTTTTTTTTTTTAAGAAACAGGGACAGTGAGAGAGAAAGAGAGAATCAGTTTTATTTAGTTTTTCATGTGGCCTTTGTTGCTCCACCACTTCGTTGTGTACATGGTTCTGGGGTTCGAATCCATACCCTTGCACATGCCAGGCAAGCCCTGTAACCACTGAGACACGGCTCCAGCTCCCCACCAATGGGATTCTTTTTTTTTTTTAAGAGAGAGAAGGACAGTGAGAGAGAGAGAGAATCAATTTTTATTGAGTTTTTCACATGGCTTTCATTGCTCTGACACTTAGCTGTGTACGTGGCGCTGAGGTTTGAACCCATGTACCTGCCTATGCCAGGCAAAGGCAGTACAGCTCCAGCCCCACCAATGGGATTCTTAATAACAGAATGTTTTCTCTGGACTGTATTTCACATATATGTGCATGTGTGTAAATATATGTATTTCATATACATGTATGTATGGATATACTTCCCGTATATATGAGATCCTATAGGCAGGATTAAGAAAGGGCATGGAGTAAAGGAATCCTAAAGCTGACTGGATGGCACCTCCTTCATCCTCATTCCCCTGTACAGTTATTACCTCCCCATGAATGGCAAAACACATAAAACACACATGATGAACTCTGTCTTGAAGAGCCACAGACGCAGATGGTGAAATGTCGATCATCATCGCAGGGGCTGGGCCTGGGGCTTGCATGGGTTTCCCAACTGTGAGCTCCCCTGCTGTGTGATCTCAGCTTTGCTGCTTCACCTCTCTGGGCAGTTTGCTGTCTGAGGTTTATTTTTCTGCTCTGCAAAAATGGGAGAATCCATGCTTCCTGAATGTCGGGGCTCCTGTGAATGAGAAGCTGAGCGTGGAGTGAGGAATGCTGCAGAGGGAGTGAGGGCAGTTCCCAGTCCTGAACCCTCATCAGGACACAGGCCTGGGCCTCAGTCCTTGGGTGGGTGCGGATCCATTCATTGTCTTTCTCTGGATAATGGGGCTGAGCATATATGTCACCAAGTTTGTGGAATGAATAAAGTCCTGCCTGAGTACCAAAGTACCAGGCTCAAGGTACTGGTCAGCACACCTTGGCGCCCAGGCCCCAAGTAAATGTCCTGCCTCTGGGAGGCACCATTGCGACGTGCGATCCATGGGCTGTGGACTCTCCTGGTCTAAGTTCTCACCCTGGCTGGGTCAATGCCTGTCTTGCCACCTTAGCCAAGCCGGTGAATGATCTGAACCGGGTGCCCTTCACTCAGCGAAGGCGAGGCCGAGCGGCCCCCGTGGGTGTGAAGCCCTGAGCGCCAGTGTCTGCCACTCGGAAAGCGCTCGCTGGCAGGGGGCTGTTATTATCTGCTTGGCTTGCTCCTCCGGGCGTCGAGGTGTAAGTTTAATGACGGGGCTCGGAAGGTGGACGGGGGCGCCTGGCCGGCTGCGCTCTCCCGGGCTGGCGGAGCGGGCCGGGCCGGTGTCAGCGTGCATTTATTGATGGCAGGTATTTGGGGAGTAATTGAGCGCGGCGGCCGGCCCGGGGCGAGAGTGGGCCTCCACGAGCAATTAAATGTGATTAGGCCGAGACCTTCGGGATCCAGCTGGGTGATTGATAACCCGGCCGCATTCCTGCAGGGCCCGGGACATCAAACGGGCGGCCGGCGGCGGGCGGGGCGGAAGGGGCCGAGCGCGGGGACCCGGTCCCTGCAGACCGCGACGCCCACCGGTTCCGAGGGGAAGCCCAGGGACGCGCCCCCTTCAGGCGCTAAGGTCTCTCGCTCTCCCGCTCGCCAGGTGCAGCCGCCAAGGGGAGGCCGGCCGAGGAGTCCCGGGCGCTGCGCTCCGGGCAGCCCCGCGCCGACGACCCCGGCGATCGGACGCGAAATCGCCGCTACCAGGGAGGACCGAATGAAAAGAGGAGATGGAGGAGCTGAGGGACAGGCTAGACGAGCGAAGAATGGGGGAGACAGAGATTAAGCTGAGCAAGAAAAGAAAAAGTAGCCAGGAAGAAGGACGGGAACGTTAGAACGCGGAAAGGAGGGCAGACGTGGAAAATGAAAAGGGGGCAATAAGCAAGGAACACAAACAGAGGGCGAAGTGGGAGGGCGGCTCAAAAGATGAGAAAGGGGAAGGTGCCAGGAAAGCAGGAGGAAAATGGAGGAGAAAGGGGTGAGGATCTCGACACAGGGACCTGGATCCCTCCCCCGCCGCAACGCACGCGTCAGTCTCGCCTCAGTCCTGCGCTCCTGGTGCCCTGGGGACCAGGCATTTGCCCTCAGAGCCCGGCTGGGGCCAACCCAAACTTCAGATCCCTACCCCTCGGGCTGGGTGAGGGGCGTCTCCCTGCGCCCCAAGTCCGGACTCCACAGTCATAAATCACAAATGGAGGTGCTGGGGGTTCCCGGGTTGCCTCCGGATCTCAGAGTCTCTGGAGCCAGGGAACAGTTTCTGTCTGTGCTGACTCCACAGACAGAATCAAAACAGCATGAAAGAAATCAGAGGGAACGTGGTCGGCAGGAGCTGGACTTCTAAAACCCCCTTCCGCCCCCATAGGCTTCAATATTAAAAAACCCCCTAGGAGCCTCAGACACTGTATTAATTAGTGCAACCACCCATGAAAAGTTGGGTTTGGAGCGGCATTCTTTGCCCTGTGTGAAAAACCAAGTCTAATAAACAATTGTTAAGTTGGCCCGTTGCCGCTGGTAAATTACATAGCATTAAAAAAATAATGCTTTTCATATTAGGCACTAATTAAAGGTTGGGACAGCTTTAAAACAAGAGAGGGAGGGGGGAATCAAAGAAAATATAAAAATGTTCTTTCAAGAGTTATGGGAGGTTAATAAAGTATGTCTGTTAGACTGAGCCTACTTTGCCCCTAGCTACAGCCAAACTGGAGCCACCACAATTGGGTCTCAATAAGATAATGATATTCCTTTCTCTGCTATTAAAAGCCTCCCAGTGCAAACTTAAAATGATTTATTTAATTTAGGAAATTATGAGGTGTAACTTCAAAGCCTGAGCCGTTAGTAATGGAAAATACCAGGTTGTTTAAAATTATAATAATAATTGTTTGGAGGACTCGGGACATCAAAGTGTTTTCATCCACAAATGCAGAGGTCCGGAGGAGGTTGGAAAGAGTCAGAGGAGGTGCACGGAGTTTGGATTTGATTATTAGGAAGCTTATCAGGGCAGGATTCAGGATTCCCGCAGCCTAGTACTCTGCTCAGCTTTGAAGCCGGTTATTTTGGAAAGTAATTTTACTGCTTTTTATTTGGTTCCTAGGAGGGAGGAGGTGCGAGCGTGGCAGGGGTGGGAGAGGGGGCACAGAGGAGTTGACAGGAGGCTTTTCCCCCTGGCTGTTTCATTAAGAGGCCTGCACCATCACCAACCCCAGCATTTTTTTCCCCTTACATGGAAGGCAGGCACAATTGACTTCACCAACCAGGCCCTGTGATTTTGGGGAGGGGGTGTGTTTGTGACGTGGGTTCTTTTATAAATGAGTTTATGCTTATTTCAAACCCAGCAGTGGAAAGGGAATGGGGGTGGGGAATGGCCTCTCCAACCCGTAGCAAATGAGAGGCTTTTATAGCCAAGAATGGCCGTGGGAGTTTTCTTTCGGTCAGACAAGGTTCTGCTCAAAGGCACGGATCCTCTTTTCAGTCGGGTCAGGCAGACGCTGCCAGCCCTGCTCTCAGCCAGGCCCTCGCCCACCTCCTGCGGCCCTGCCCCCGCACGCCCAGGACGGCCTGGGAGGGGTGGGGGAGGGCTGAGCCCCGAGTCCCTAGTGGTGGAGGAGCTGGGACTCGCTGTCGCAAGCCCCTGGCCGCAGTGAGCGAGGGGAGCCCGAGTGACACTCCAGGTCTGGGCTCTCCAGATCCGCGCGTCATTTTTGAGGGCCCCTGCCTCGCCAACTCAGGTGCCCACCTCCTCCGCTCGCCTAGGAGCTCTGTGACCTCGGTGAGCCACCTCTCAGAGCCTCAGTTTCCTTAGTTTTAAATAACAACTGTAAACTTCTCCGCAGGCTGTGCAAGCACCACAGGAGCGCGAGAAAACGCCCGCAGGGGCTCTGAAATACGATTTCCCTGCGCTCTCTGCCTCTTTCGAAAGGCAGCGAGTCTTTCAGGAAAGTGCTGGAAGAAAGCGTCTAAGTAGGAAGGGCAGGTGGATTGTGCCAGGCACCTGGCAGTGGACTGGAAAATGTCCAAAGATCGCACCCTGGCATCTTCTGCGTTTGTTTCAGTGCTTGTCTGACACCGACCTGGTGAGTGAGGGTCCTTCCGGTCCCATGTTGTCAATCTGGCCTCTAAAACGCCAGAACCAAGCCTGAGACCACGACCTTGGTGACAGGGCCCTCCACTCAGGACAGGAAGGTGGAAAGGAGCCCCACAACAGAGCCATGGCCCTTCTGGGCGGATCTTGGCCCTCATTCTGAACGCTGTAACCCGGCGGACCCAGGGGCTCTGAAGCGCGCCTTGGTTAAGCCTGTTTCCACCCCCTACCCTCCAGCCTCAGTTTTTCCTCAGGATCTGGGGCGATGGCAAGGGTCATTGTCTACCCCACCCGTCTTGCAGAAAGCAGCCCCGGTCCTGCGAATCGCTCGGGGGATCGCACCCTTTCCTTGGGGCGAGCTGAGCTTCACCCGGAACAGGCCTCGCAGTATTCCCCACCGGGTAACATCGCCCGGGGCTGCGGGGTCCGACCGGCGCCGGGAAGGAAGTTCCAAGGACAGGCTAATTAGGGACCCAACTTGGCGGCTGATGACGAAACCGGGAAGGATTTTGGCCTTTGGAAAATGCATCCCTTAAATGAATGTGGCTTGATTCTGGTCTGGGACTCCGACGTGGGCCCCTAGAGGCCGGGTGGAAAGGCAGAGACCCAAGTTTGGGTAGGTTTGGGATGCTTGGGCCGCTCAGCTCAAAGCGCAGAGAGCCAACGGGAGGAAATCGGCCTCCAATTTCCAGCAGACCCCTTGGGGTGGGATGAGGCTCCGTGCTAGCGCGGGGAAGCCCCTGAGGCAGTGGCCCCACCGCCAGAAGTCCCTGCCCCACTGATTATAGTTCCTGGTGCGCACTTTCAAAGCGAGTGCTAGCACCAGAAACTCAGACGAAATTGACAATCCTAGTAGGTGCTGGGTGCCAGTCTCCCCACCAAGCAGTCCCAACAACAGAAGTTCTCGCTGCATTTCTGTTCCCAAGGTCACCAAAGCCTCCTGATGGACAATAGTCCTCAGAGAGGTATCCTCAGTAGCCACTTATGATTTATTTGTGCAACAGAAAACTGAGTTTAAGATCCTTCTCAGCTGCCCCATCCGTCAGCGTCACCGTTTTATTTCCCTGTGATCCCTCAAAACCCAAGCCTGGCTACCACCAAACTGCAGTTTCCACAGGATTGGGGGGACTGGGACCAAGCTTCCCCCTTCCAAGAGAAACAGCATTCCATTGCTGTCCATCTCCTTGGGAGGAAATAGAAATGACCAAGGGAAAGCGATTTGACTCCTGCAAGTCGACATCTCCAACTCAATCTAGTTACTCTCCGCTGGAGAAAAGCTGGAGGTCACTTCCTCTCCACTTTAAGTCATTTTTATCAGTAGCTGCAAGATTTTCAAGTTCAAGATTTTCCCTTGATCATCTGTAAACTACGCAGATTCTGGACTCCACGGCACCCCTTCTAAGATCACCTTTCACTATAGTCTGAAAGCCTTCTAATAGCAATTCTGCCTTTTCCATGAACAACACAAGCCCCAGAGGAAACATTTCAAAGTATCTCAATATTTTCAACTGACTCCTCCCCACATATGGCCACAACACTGGGTTGAATCACAATAAAACAATAATTAAAAGTACCAGCCCCCTCCCTCATCTGGGTAGCAATTTTTGAGCTGAGCCCAGCTAAGAATAGAGAACTCCTTTTAAAATGACTGTGAATTGGGACAAATTTTACTGCAATAAAACATTTAATTTAATTCAGAATAAGAGATAAGAAATAACTCTTCAATAAAATATATAGAATTGTACAATGTACCCTTTCAAAGGGATAAAAGTATGTTGGGGGGAGGGAGAGGATAGGAAGGTGAAATACCAGGGGCTCTAAATGGGCTGTTTGACAACACCATTTTTAGCAAGTTAATACATGGTTTTACCCTCTGCCCCCAACATGGTAAAAAGTATATAAATTTTTCCTAATGAGTTTAGCACATACAATAGGTACACACAGAAAGCATGATTTGTTTTCTCCCTGGTTCTATTAATTGTTCAAGAATATTTAGCATATAGGTAATAGTTACAACATATTTGCTTTTTTTAAGCAAAAAATTACACATCCACCCCCCGCCAAAATCATCTTTGCAATGTGTGAGGATTGATGTACTTAGTTTTTCATAGAAATCATCAATTCCTTCTGATACACTAACTCTTTGCTGATTACCTTAAACGGAGTTAAGAACAGTGCTGAGAGAAATTAGGAAGTATTCCTATTTTCTACCTTACCCTGGGATGCTCTCAGGGTTATTCTCATCCCCCTCTTATCAATCTTACAGAAAAAAGAAAACTGATAATCTGGAGAGGGAAGAAGATAGAGCCAAACGTGGTAGATCTATCTCCCAAGATAGATTTTCTAAAGCATAGAAAATGCAAGCATGATACATATATATGCACATATATATATATATCTATCATGTATATATTATATATGTCACTTGCCAGGATCTGTTCATTACTCACTTCCTGTATGCATTCTCTAATTCTAGCATGTTTTCCACAAGCAAGTCAAATATGCCTATCAAAACCACTAAATTTGGGCTGGAGCGGTGGCTCAGCGGTTTCGGCGCTTGCTTGGCAAGCACGAGGACCAGAGTTCAAACCCCAGCACCACGTACACAACTAAGCATTGGAGCAACGAAGGCCATGTGTAAAACCAAATAAAGTTGTTTCTCTCTTTCTCTGTTTCTCTCACTGTCCCTCTCTCTTTAAAAAAAAAGAAAAGAAAAAAAAGAAAAAAACCACTAAATTTGCACAAACTTTGCAAACAATCTGTCTCTGCCTTTAAGAAAACACAAATGGACTTACAGTCTCTTTAAGGTGATATATAGAAAAATGCATATATGTATATAAATTTTGCCTTTCAAAATAATTTGAATTTTTACGTTTGCTGTATAAAAATGTCTTATATTTTATTATATATATATATTTATACATAAAAACTGCCAGGGCCAATTTTCGTGAAAGGAAAAGGGACATGTAGAAGATGACTCTGTAAACAAGACGTGTTGCCTTCCATCTAAAGAAGAAATTCAGACTATGACTGGGGGCCCTGTGGACCCAGCCGCTTAGGACAGGGCCTGGATGTTCCGCTGCAGGAGGACTGGGTTGGTGGCCTGAGAGAGAGGGGAGACTTTTTAAACACACATCCATCCTGGAGTCTCTGGATCTGCTCTTCCTTAGGATAGATGGTACATCCCATATCCGACTGGCGTGGCATAGAGTCCTACGGGCGGGATGGGAAGCACAGGTCTATGGAAAGGGTAGGAGGCTCCGTAAATGGACGCGGCTTGCAGGGGAGAGTTGATGGGGAAGGGGAGACTGAAGCCGGAGGGCAGCACAGGCTTGGCTGCCATCTTCAGCTTTTCCAGTTCTGCCTCCTGCAGTCTTTTCGCCTTGGCCCTTCGGTTCTGGAACCAGATTTTGACCTGGGTCTCTGTGAGGTTCAGGGAGCTGGAGAACTCGGCGCGCTCCGCAATGGAGAGGTACTGTTTCTGGCGGAACTTGCGCTCCAGCGCCAGCAGCTGGGACGTGGTGAAGGGCGTGCGAGGCTTCCGATTGGTCTTGTGTTTCCTCAGGGTGCAGGTGGTGGGGCTCATGTGCCCTGGAGGACAGAGAGGGGAGTCGCATTAGCAAAAGGGGTCTTCTTTTCAGCTCTGCAGGCCTCCTCTTAACAGAAAACCCTTTGCCTACACACACATGCACACACTGATCTTTCAAAAAAAAGCTACCTCTGGCAAAACCATGGGTTTTTGGGGGGAGAGGGATAGATAGGGAAGGACAGAATTTCAGGTGGATAAATTGCTTTGTTTTTTTTTTAATCAGTTTGGAAATTTAATGATGTTGTGGACCTTTCTGTTTGGAAAACAAATAATGCTAGGATTCATGGAACTAGAACTCACTGTAACAGGGTCCTCCCAAGTCAAGGGAGCTCACAGTACTGAGAAATAAAACTTCGGAGTTTAGTTTCTCATCTTTAAAATTGGGGGGTTGGGTTTGTGATTATCGTAAACTCCCCAGAATGGGGAAGCAATCATGTGAGAAAGGAAGGGAAAGGAAATGGGCCTTAGCGAACCAGGAACTTTGGACTACAACAGCATAAGCATGGAGGATAATCCCGCAGATAAGGTCTGTGGTCCATTAATAGCATTTCTGGATGTTGGGCAGCCCCATGCCATAATCGACCACATGCCGTCATTCCATCCAGTCTTCAGATTATAAAACCCGAACATGAACATCATTTTACAAATCTGGAAGTGGGATAAGTTTCTTGGCTGGGTGCTTTGGTAATATAAGCTTTGCTAAGACAGAGAGGAAAATTAGTTCGCCCATAAATGTACATGTCAGGGGAAATCAAGCTGCCTCCGAATTGAGAGCGCATGATGACATCTTAGTCATCTCTGCCCATTCCAGGGTTTGGGGGAAATGTGTAAATGATTAGTTTGTCACCAGTATTTAGAAGTGCGGAATAACAAGAAAAATAAAGGTATGGCAACAGTATCCAGACTCCGCATTGAAACTGGATTCAATTATAGGAAGTCACAGGACTAGGACATCCGGGGGATACCAGGGCACCTACTAACTTTGGGCTTGTTTTCTTCAAGGGTGGGGGGAAGAAAAAAGAGCTTTAGGAGCAGAGTGCTAAACAATTAATTTTCTGCATTTGGCTTTTATGAGCTATGCTAATTTACTAAATGTAGCCACAGTGGTAACTCCACAGTGTGCTCTGGGGAGAATGTCGCATTTCTAGTTTAGTTACTTTGGTGGCCCAGGAAAGAGTTGACACTTCATAGTTGAGAGTCTCACAGCACAAGTCCCAACCCGGCCTCCGTTTCCAACAAGAGGTGGCTCTGTCCTAGTGTCACAGCATTAACTGTGTTTACTGGCAGAAAGAAAAAAAAAAGGGATTGCGTTCTGTAATCAAAGAGCAGGAAAATTGGAGAGAGGGATGGGTATGAAACTTAGACGAAAGTCTAGACTTTTGCATATGCTAATCCCTGAATAAGCCAAAGCACCCAGGGAGTCTGCTTAATTTGCAAATTAACTAGGACGCTACTACTCTCTGGAGACCAGCAAAATTCCCTTCCTAAACTTGGTCTAGTTCTCAGGAGCACCCAGTGTCAGAGTGGCTCAGAATCCAAATTCAGTGCACACCCTTGCTCCTGGCTGTGCACAGGGGTTTGAAGTCTTCTAAATCTCTGGGCAGGGTAAATCTCTGCTCTGTAGGGCTCTGTGGGGCTGCATTTAATTGTGAAATCCAGGCAATGGGGATGGCCCATGTGCAAAGCCATAAAGTTCTGAAGCTCCCACTCCCAGTACCACTGCCCACCCCCTCCTCCGCCCCATTTTAAACCAGCCAGAGGAAGGAGGCGATTATACAAGGCAAAACAGCATTTATCCTACTTCCTCCCAATAACAAAACCAGGCCTGGGCGGGTGGCTCTCTCCAGCTCCAGGCTCCACTGCCTTTGGAGCTCGCTCTCGGGCCCACCCTACTCCAAACCCCTGGGCTCTCCCTGCCCCCTCCAGGCCCAGGTTTAAAAATGAAATCTCTTCTGATACCTTCCAGCTCTTCTTGTGAAAAGGTCATATTGGGGGGACCAGGTGGCCTTGTAGAGGAAAGGGAAGCTAAGTGCAGGCCAGGGTGTCACAGGGCTAGTGGGGAACTGCCCTCCCAAGCCCTGGAGGGGCAAGGTTGCTAGGATTTCTGACCTTTGAGTGTCATTCCTTTTAAGGACTGAATCTTTGATGTGCTGCCGGCATTGCCCTAGGCCTAGGAATACAATTCCTCGAAATTTGTTAGGTGATTTAATTCTGAGTGTTTTTGTGCCTCTATTTCACTGTCAGTAAAATGGGTAAACAACACCCACCCTCAGGGCGGTCTGGAGTAGCACCTTCTAGAGTGCCCAGAGCCCCACCTGTGATCTCCAATCAGACCCAAGCTTTCTGTCAGGCCTGAACTGCTGATCCTCTGGACTTTGCTGAAACCTGCTCATCTGTTAACAAGGGGCCCACTGCTGCCACACAAAGGAGATCAGATAAGATACTCCGGCGAAAAGTGCCGTGAAGCTCTGTGCAAACTGGAGTTTAAATTCTTTGAGTCCTTAATCTCCGTGCCCTTTGAGTCTTTCAGAGTTTTCAACAGGGCGGAGAGAGACTGCCAGAGGGGACAGCCACCAACGCCTGTATATATGGCCTTGTTTTGATCACAGAATTCTGTGCCTGCATCTCCAGGACTGAAGGATGGAAGTAGACAAAGTCCCTCCTCAGACCCCACTCTTTCCCACCTTTCCTGAAGCTAGGGGAGGGGGGCAGTGAGAGGAAAAAGCAAGGAAGTAGAGAAATCTCAACAGCCAAGATATGGCGGAAAAGATCTGTGGAGAAGACTAAGATGCAAATAACCCAGGGCCCCCACGCATTCCCTAAGTCCGGAGGAGATATCAGTATAGGCTCACTGGAAGTGGGGTGTGGGTGCAGCAGACCTAGTCTTTGGGAAGAGGGATCAAAGGTGGCTAAGGCCAATGAAGAGCAGTGTTTGGACACCAGATGCCCATGCCCAATACAGTGGTTGGTGGTGACCTGGGACAAGAAAGTGATCTCTTAAAAGTCTCTCTGTCCACATTTGGAAAAGGGGGGTACAGCCACAGGTTTGTGGGTTCTAGGTAGGATCTGGATAAGGTGAAGTAAATAACATCTTCATCCACTGGCAAGCCCTGCTGGAAAGCTGTTAATTACTACTGTGAGCCCAGCCCGCTCACAGCGAAGCTTCTCGCATCAAAGCGCTGGCTGCCGGGACGACAGGGACATCTTTCCTTTCCCCACCATCCTTTCATGAGAAATGGTTTCGATACCCGCGGGTCCTACTTAAAATGATTTCCACTCAATATCTGACCGCAGTTGGTTCATCTTTAAACTGGGGGCGCATCTCAGAATATAAAAGAAGTATCTCCGCGTCTGACACAAGTGTGAATTCAAAGCGGAAGCCCCTCACTCCCCAGGCAGAGAAACCCGGGGGACAGTGGATCAGAATTATGCTGCAAAAAACGACACCCTCCCAAGTGACCTCGCAGCTGGGGTTCGCTCTCCGAAGACCGGCGAGTTCGCCCTGGCGTGGAGCACACTTTACCGAGGGCAGCTCCCAGACATGCACAGCTCCGAGATGACCAAGTGTCTAGGACGCGGACGACGCGCTCAACTCCCCTGCCTAGGGATCCAGAATTTCTGGGTTTGCTTTCCGGACGCTCGGTGCTTACAGAGGGGTCTCCTACCCCCAGTCTGAAATTCCCGACCCCATCTCTCTCCAGCACTGCAAGCACCCGCCTACCCTGGTTCCAACCCTCGGTGCGCACTCACTTGGCGGCGGCGAGTATCTGCCGGGTTCCTGCATCCACGCCGCTCCGTCCTCCGAATTCTCCGACTTGACCGAGGCAGTCTCAAAAGGCTTGACCAGCGACCCGGGACTGTGCACCTCTCGGGAGCCGTGTCCGGGCAGCAGCAGCGGCCGCAGGGTGGCCCCGGCCGAGGCGCTCTCGGGCGGCAGCGGGGACGCCTCCTTGGGAGGCTTCTTGTCCGACATGAGCGCCTCCACGCTGAAGGGCAGACTGGAGACCTTGACGCGCCGCTCCTCGGCGCCCCGCTCTGCAACCCCGGGCCCCGGGCCCGGCCCCGCCACCATCGCCGGGCCCTCCTCGTCGGACGAGAACAAGTCGTTGCCTTTGGACGGAGAAGCCATGACTTCCCTGCCCTACGTAGATCCCGTCGCGCTACTCCGCTGGCAGCCGGGCTGCAGCGACTCAAACTTTTTGCTGGGGAGACGGGAGCGGCGCTGGGAGCCGAGCTTTGCTCCAAGGGGAAGTGGGAGCCTCGGCGCAGCCAATCCGCGCGCGCCCTGGCGCTGACGCCACGGGCGCTCGCCTCCGATTGGCTCTTCCAGAAGAGGCTGGAGCCTTTTTTTTTTCCCTGTTTGAAATAAATTAGGAGTTAATTACAGGAGCAGTCAGCAGAGTTGTTATTAGGCTACCCCTTAAGGGTTATAATCACGCCAAAACTGAAAAGTCCAAGACGTAATTAAAGCCGATTATTTAAAAGAGGAAGTTCGCAGAGTCCCATTTCTTCTCTCTGTGGACCCATCTTTGAAGGTACTCGATGCCCATCCCGATCCCCCCGCCCCAATACCGCCTGAACACTTTTAAAATTGGCACGGCAAGAGCGTCTATGAAGCTCCCACTATGCGCCAACACTGGCCTAACGTTACAGCCCCAGTAGTCAGTCCATTAAAGCAAGGGCCAGCATCCGTGCTGAGGAAAATGATTTAGGCAAGGCGCATAGAAGAATCAGATTAGCAAGCGCTCGCAGCGCCCGCTATCATTAGAACTCGTTCCTCGAGAGAAGGGGGTCGGAGGGAACCCAAAGGAGGGTCAGACGTTGCTCACCTAAATAATTCACAATGGACAATTTAAACCAGTCGTCTTCATCTTTTCCATTTACAGAAAGCCAGGGTACTTCTAGAAAGTGGAAGTCCGTGTTTCCTTGGACCGTGAATCTCCTCCCTGGGAGAGATTCGGATCCGATCTTTCTCTCAAGACGGAATGTAAATGTGTGTGTTCGTGGGTTTGTTTGAGTTTGTGTTCCTCATGTGTGCTTAGGTGCCGGTGTTTGCCTTGGAGGGTGGTGGGAAAGGAGGAAAAGGCACGGATAATCTTTAGTGTCTTCCCCCCCGCGGCAAATCTCAGAGAAACCTGGTTCCAAATTTGCACACACCAGGCCTGAGTACCTTTAGGGGAAGCACATTTTTATTCATTGCACCTGACTTAAAATTTTTAAAGCATAAATATCCCTATCCCACCCCAAATTACACCCTCAGTAATTGCGTCCTAAAGACTTAGAGGTGAAGGTCTCAGAGCCGGGAAGAAGAGAGCGAGTTTTGACAGCGCAAGAGGCCTCGGATCTCTCCGCTGTTCTCAGGCCGCCGGGCGGAAAAGATCGCTTCTAATGATTCCTTGCAGGGAGTAGCTACTCTTTCCCAAATCTAAACGATTTTCTTCAGAGCGTACATAGGAGGTGGCCAGCTCAGGGCCTCACAGACATTACATGTCACCTAAACAGTTCCAAAGCTTTGGAAGGAAGAGACTTGGTTTTAAATTATTTAAATGACCAAGGCTTGGAAGTAATCTCCCAGTTCAAAAGTCTTAGAAACTTGACCCCTCGAGCTAAAGATCCTCAAACCCTTTTCTTAGTGTCTCTTGAATGCACTGTTTCCTTCATCCCACCCAAATCTTCCCCTGGACTGATCTGGGTTAACCCGAAGTAGCATTATCTGAATATTGGAGGATGAAAACAGTCGGCACTGATTAGTTATTTCTGTTTAGTACTGGAAAACTTAAAAAGTAAAGAAGTTCTAAATGCTGTTTTATGAAAACCTCTGGATCAATCTCCCACCACAAGCAACAGGCACTTTTATTTAATGTTTACAAACTAGAAACTCAAAGAAAGTTTTTTTTAATATTATGAAAGCTATCTACAGATGTATGCATTTCCCCCGAGTCATAATTGATGATGGTTGTCTTGATATGCATCTCAAATACAGTACAGGTAAATCCAGATTAAGTCTTCTAGATGCATGTTGTAAGGTACAGGCTATATATATTTGGAAGCAAATCTGAAATCCGTTTAGCCCTCAGCTACCAAACCGTACAAGTGTTCAATTTTCAGTTCTGCTGAATCCAGCCAATGTTTTATGATTGTTCCTGAAAATACATTGTTAGTATTTGTCAGCTTAAGGGCAGACAGGCTTATTCCTGGGAAGTGAAAAAGAAATTGCATTGGAGCACCTTTATTTTTATCAACTGATCTGAGAAAGGGAAAGTCAGGTGCCCCCTCACTCCTCTGAGATCCTGATATCCCGTGGATAACAAAAATTTCTAAAGCCAGAAAAAGGAAAATAGTAGAGAGAACTGGTTTTCAGCTGTTGAAAACCACAGTGCAGGGGTTGGGGATCTAGGTCAGTGGCAGGGCGTTTGCCTAGCACGGACAACGTCCCCAGTTCGATCCTCAGCCCTGAAAAAAAAAAAAAAACAGAAAGAAAGAAAAGAAAAGGAAACCACAGTGCCAAATTCTAGCCACAAATAGATAGCCTGAGAAGCTGGCACTTGGCTCCCAGTATCCTCCAGGTTGCTCCCTAACCCTCTGGGGCAGAGTGGGAGGGGAAGACAATTTGGGAAAGGTCTCACTGCTGCAAAGAAAAAGCTGGAACCTCAACCCCACTGTAACCCTTCCTGGAAATTCCCATCTACGCATGTGCTCGGATGCTGACGGTGGCCTCAGAACCTTTTATCCACCTCTTCCTAGCTGTGCTTGACCTTGGGCACCATTCTTGGCCTGCCTCCCTTAGCCAATTCTTTTTATTCATTTATTTTTTAATTCTCTTAGGTGAGAGATAATCATACCTACCTGGGATAGCTCTTGTGGTCATTAAATTCAATGGGCTATATAAAGTATACAGGGGATTGATTTAAAGAGCATTATTGTCTATAAGAAGCAATAATTTATTGACTGCTTTCTCTCCAGATAATCAAAAATAGGGTGCATCACTCGCCTTCAGGAACCTTACAGTGGGTTCTTTTAAAGTCCGCAGGGCTGAGAAGTTGCCCAGCGGAGGGCTGCCTTTGACCCTTAGGAGGTGCTCAGTAAATGCAGTTCCGGGGATGTTTCCATAGCTTCCATACAGGCAAATAGAAAAGCGGGCTTCCTATGGGAACTGGCCACCACCAGGCGTCCCCTCAGTAGGCTGCAGAAGTACCTGGACCGGTCCTTGATCTCATTCGCTGTTCCCAACACCGCTTCGGGCGGGGATCACACCCCCCCCCCGCCCCATTTACCGATGAAAAGCCTTGGACTAGGGAGTAGTAAGGGCGCTGTCGAAGATCACGCAGGCAGGAGGTGGGAGACCGCGAATCCCCCAGTGCGGACGCCTCTGCGCGCACATTCTCACCCCCACCTTTACTCGATCCCCGGGGCATTTCCCACGGACCAGGCCCCTCGGTGGAGCAGCCGCGCACGCGCGCTCCGAGTCCCGGCGCGGACACTCCCCTTGCAAACTGTGGAGCGCAGCGCACAGACGGCAGTGCCAGTAACCCCAGGACCGATCGCCGGATCCCGGAGGCTGGGGGGGAGGGGCAGCGAAGGGGCTGTAGACGGGCCAGGGCTGCGGGCAGGCGCCAGGCGCGGGGAGATGAAAGGCGGGCTCCGGGGGAAGGGGCTGCGCCGGGTGACCGGCTCCAGCCGCGCCGGGCGCCCCGCCCCCGCTGCCCGGGGCAGAGGCGGCTGCCCGCGCCGGAGCCGCGTTAATTGCTCTCGGCCCCGGCACTCAGCCTGCGCGGAGCCGGGACAACCTCGCTCCAGGAGGAATGACAATTCGCCCTAATGGGACAACCTCGCTCCCAGAGGAGTGACAATTCCTTCTAATAGGCCGCTTGTTAGCGGCCTATTCTCCCGAACCCGGGTATCAGAAGCGGGCAGACAAGCGGGCGCCAAAAGTCCGCCAGGAATTCCACAGCGCGGCTCTCCACCCCCAGACATTCGCTGTGTGACCTCAGGCAAAAGACTGCTCCTCTCTGAGCTCACTTTTCTTACCTGTGCAGTATGGAGTAGGACTGGGGAAGTTCAAGGCTCAGGGGAGTGGGCCTATACCCAGACTTTTGAGAAATCCCTCTCAGAGTCAACCAGCAGATCAGATAGGTCATTAGGGATCTCATTTGCGGTTCTTGGGGGACATCCCATGCTCACGAAGCTGCACATTCCAGCTCCTAGTTGTGCCCCTTCGCAGGTTACAGAAGGCCTGAGTCCGCTTCACAGCTGAAGTTGTGGGAAGGAGAGAGGCTGGCCTGAGATCACCGCAGGTGGAACCGGATTCACACTGCACTGTCTCAGAAGAAGCCCATGGCAGGGATGTGCAGGGGGGAGGGACATGGGTAAGTGGCCACAGAAGCTTCACCTCACTGAAGTCCAGGAGCCTGGACAGGGAGTGGCCTGTCTGGTAGACTACCAAGGGCTCCTGCCACACAGCAGGTGTGAGGGTTGCCAAAGGTGGGTTCTGAGGATTCTTGGGATCCCAAGACCCTCTAGGTTTGTCATTCCAGCTACTGGGAGGCTGGGGCAGGAGGATCGTGAGTTCAAGTCCAGTCTGAGCAATTTAGCAAGACTTTGTCTCAAAATAGGAAATAGAAGGTAGGAGGTATGTAGCTCAGTAGCAGAGGGCCCCAGGTTCAATCTCCAGTCCCGGCCCACAAACAAATCAAAAAACCCCATACCTCAAAACCCATACCCCAAAACACATACCCTAAAACACATACCCCAAAACCCATACCCCAAAACCCTACCCCAAGACCCATACCCCAAAATACATACTCTAAAACCCATACCTCAAAACACATACTCCAAAACACATACCCTAAAACCTATACCCCAAAACACATACCCCAAAACCCATGACCCAAAACAATGCCCCAAAACCCATACCCCTAGGGCTGGAGTGGTGGCTTGGTGGTTATGGCACTTGCCTGGCATGTGCAAGTACACAGGTTCAAACCCCAGCACCCACGTATACAACTAAGTGATGGAGCAGCAAAGGCCATGAGAAAAACCTAATGAAGTTTGATTCTCTTCCTCTCTCTCTCTCTGTCCTTCTATCTTAAAAAAAAAAAATACCCAAAACACATACCCCAAAAACCATGCCCCAAAACCATGCCCCAAAACACATACCCAAAAACCCAACACATACACAGACCTCACTTGCACCACTGCCTCCAATCCCTTTTCAGAAAAGTAACCCACTAATGCTCAGCCTCTGGGTGACCAGTAGGGACCTGCTGAGAAGCCATACAGGGAACAAGCCGTAGCTCTGCCCCAGCTTCACAGTTGCATTGGCTTTAAATAGAGCTCCGCTCCGACATTTATTTCCTGCGGGTCTCTGGCTAAATCACTCCATCTTTGGGCACCGCAGTTCTCTCCTCTGCAACACAGGCGTGCCACGCATTCAGTAGACATTGGATAGTATCATCATTTTGTAAGTCATTCTCACGATTTTTTTTAACCTCTTTTCCTATAAATCTTCCTGGCAGCACACATTTAGGGCCCTGTGATGAGTGCTGGGCGCACTGAGGCATGGGGCTGCAGCTCTGTTAGGCCTCTGTAAAATGAGAACAGCTACCCATCTCTTGAGAAGAAGTCCACTCAGCTCCGCCTAATGGGCACCAAAGGAAGAAGAAAAGCTTTAGATATACGGAAGGCAGGACTTCCCTTCTTCCAGAGCTTCCTGGCATCTTCCCAGCCCCTGTCTGCGCTGGTGGGTAGTTCCAATGAGCAGGAATCCAGCTCTGATTTGCCCAGAAAGATCTAAAGGGCTCCCTGGAAAAGGTGGCCCCAGGAAGCTGGGCATCTGTACCCCCAGGGGACCACTGCAGGCTGACACGTGGGGGCTGCTATGACAAATCTCAGCTCATCTGTAAAGACAGAACATCTCCCCCAGCCCCAAAGTGGTCCAGGCTGGGACCTGGGTTTGGTTCATTTGTTTTCTTGTTGGGATTGGACCCAGGGCCTTGTGCATGCTAAGCGTGTGTTCTACCCTCAGCCCGATCTTGAGGTTTTCAACAGGACCCAACAACTGTCCGCCTCCTGCCTTTCTCCTCAAGCAGCCCTGTGATGTGAGCTCTTATTTTCTTTGCAAAGGAGGAGCTTAATTAGAGTTTCTCCCAACTGGTAAATCCCTGGTAAAGATGAGCAGAAGTCAGTGGCTCCCTAGGTGGGAGGGGAGGGGCAAGAAGGACCTACTGTTTCCATTTTCCTCTAACTTGATGGATGGGCTGATAGATCTGAGATGGGCTCAGTAACTAAGGAGGGTGCACAGGCAAAGAGGACCCTGGCTTATGGGTTGCCAAAGAGTTGGGCAGGACTCTCCAATCTATTTCATCTGGTATCTTTCAGCTTCAAAATGCAGCGCACTGGACATCAGGGAGGAAGGAAAAGGAAGTCTAGGGAGCTACTTAATGGACATAATTATATTTTCTAATTAAAGAAAATGCAATCGCTTGCAGTTGCTCCAGCTCCACCCCTTGCCAGGTGGGAGTGAGCAGAGATTGCTTTACCTGGAGAATGAAGACAATTAAAAGCAATTATTCCAACTTTTGTTACTTCTGGAGGAGGCCTTGGGGCTTGGAGGGGGACCCCAGGCTTGAGCCAGCTTTCGAAAGGACTGAGGGTCACCCTGGGTATGAACAGCACCTTGGGTGGGAGTGTAGCTTAGCAGCGAAGGTCCTGCTACACTGGGTTCAAACCCTTGTACCAACGGGAAGGAAGGAGGGCAAAGGGAAGAAGGAGAGAACTGTGCGCCTTGAACTTGGAGCTTCACAACCAGGATTTCCCTTCCCCTAGGATGGCACAGGGTAGGGGTGGGGGGCTCTGCTCCCTCTTACTCTCTTACTCTCACTCGCTGTACTTTACCTCCGAGGTAGCTGTAGCTCAGACAGAATTCTGAAGAGCCCCTGGCACGCGAGATGCTCTATAAATATTGATGGAATAAATCAACAAATTCACCGTGCTCTCCCCAGCGACTTGAGAAGCAACCTTGGGTTGTGAGGGCTGTATTCTCTGTTTTCACAGCCAGAGGCTGGATTCTGGAGTGGGGCAGGGTGGGGAGACAGGGTTTAAACTGCAGGAAAAAAACAGAGTGTTGGTTCCACCTCACGTCCAGAATCGCTAGACTCGCAGTCAGTCATCACACCCCCTATGAAGACGTAGGGAAACGAGCTGGGGAGATTACACCTGCCCAAGGCCATGTAGCACCTAAGTGGTCCAGGGGACACCTGACCTCAGGTGACTCTGGCTCAATGCCAGGCTGGTCTCTCTTCCTCACCTCCTCATGCGTTCCTCTGGTGTCCCCACTCCAGAAGCTGGAGAAACAGCACAGCACCGTTACCTCTGCCCCTCACTAAAGCAATATTGTGATTCTGCCGCATTTTCCAGATCTTCTAAAAGAGAGTGCATCTCTACAATGCAAAGGACCCCAAGGTCTCTAGCAAAACACGGCGGATGCCTTGACTCTGCTCCCCTGCATGCGTGGGCGCCCCTCTCAGCTGCTACATGGACTGGCTCTAATTCTCACGATAGCCCTATTTGGTAGATGTTATTATTATCTTCATTTTACTGAAAGGCCTGATTCTTAGATGTGGAAACTCTAGATACATATAATTTCTCTTTTCAATTGTGTGTTTGTAAAGAGGTCATTCTGTCCCCCATCCTTTCCCTGCCCAGAAAAAGTAGCATCCGTTAACAGGAAAGAGAGATGAGAGTTAAGGGGAGAATTTTGTCCCAATATCAGTGCAACGGCTTCAGAGTTTTAGGAGACCCACAAACTTTAAACACAGCCTTTCTCATCAGGGCACTGTTCTGGAACTGATCACCTACTTATATCGCTGCAGCTTGACAGAAGTGACAGCTTTCCTTCCCTGGACACCTGGCCATGGACACGGCATGTGGAGGTGAGGAAGAGAGACCAGCTTGAGTTTGGAGTCAGACTCAACTTTTTTGCAAATGGATTTGCAAATATTTGTGGGGGGATGGGAGAATGAAGGAAGAAATCAGACCCCAGGCAAGGAAGAGTGTTCTGAACCCCCAGGTCACTGCCTTGCTGGGTTACTTTGAACCTTCTGTTCTTCTCTGGGGCCCTCATTCCCCCACTGGCAGAATTAGGAGGTTTCTTTGCCTGTCATCCCTTTGGGATTTGGTATGATCAAGGAATGAGCACGCGAGGGAAAAGTCAGCCTGGGACTGGTCCTGTCTACCACCAGGCCACTGAGGTTGCCAGAAACTGGGAGGGGTTAGGCGGGAAAGCACAGGAGTCAGGCTGGCTAAGTTGGAGCCCCGATTTTATTCTGTAGCAGCTGTGTATGCTGGGTCAAGTCTGCCCAGTTCTCTGAGCCAAGTCTCATTCTCCCCATCAGAAAATGGGGGCTTGAACTGGGCAGGGTCACACACACCTGTCATCCCAGCAGCTCAGGAGCCTGAGGCAGGAGGATCTCAAGTTCAAAGCCAGCCTCAGCAACTGTTTCCAAAATGAAATATAAAAATGGTTGGGAATGTGGCCCAAGTGGATAAACACCCCTGGATTCAACCCCTAGGAAAGAAAGAAAGCGGGGGTGGGGAAGGAAGGAGGAAGGAAAGAAAAGAGAAGAGGGAGGCTAATAATCCCTACTTCAGGGGGCTGGGAGTTGAGTGGGCTCAGGGCCTCCTCCTGTTCCAAGTTGCTGGTGTCCCCTGTGGGCGATTAGGGACTAGGAGGGAGCGTGGTGGATCCCAGTTAGTGATACAGTTAGAGCTAACATTGTTGCTGTGGGTGGTTGAAAAGAGGCTTAGGAAAATCATGCTGCTAAAATCCTAGGGATTTGGGGGCAGCACAAGAAAGCTGTGCCCAAGCTGCCATACGGGTCTTCCCGGGAGAGTCCCTGCACCCAGTGGCCTCCACACTGGAACACCAAGGGAATGAGTGACCAGGAAGTGATTCCATCTGCAATGACCTGTGAATCCGGCCATTCTGTTCAGGAGACCGTCTCAGCACAACTTGAACACCTCCACAGCGACTGCTCTGCTCCCTGTGGACACCCCCGACCAGGCTCAAGAGGTGCACAGGCCCTTCCCCTCTGCTCCTCCCAGAGGCAGCCTATCTACAGTGATAAGCAGGAGGACACGAATTTCACTTTACAAGTGATTAGTATTATTACCACTGCTTTCAAAATGAGGACTTATTTAAAGTTATACATTAATTAAATAATAGGCCAGTTGGTACTGGGATTAGGCCAGCAATCATGATTGTTCTTAGACAAGGCAACAATTGTGTAGGTGGATGCCTGGAATCCGGGTGAGGACTGATTCACAGGGAGCACAGAATCTCCTTGGAATCCTGCCCCACCTCCTCCTGGCTGGATGGCCTTGGGCGAGTTACTTCCCCTCTCCGAACTTTGGATCCCTTATCTGCAAAACTAAGGCCTGGTGATCATTCAGATCTCCTAGGCTTGCAGAAAGAATTTGCTAGAGATAATAAAGGGTCATATTATTATTATTATTATTATTATTATTATTTATTATTATTGCTGTTGTTATTATTGCAGAGATCAGAGCAGAGGCCACATTGCTTGAATGCGTGGAGCTGTGTTATTAGTAAACAGTGACGAGGGGAATGTGGTCACAACATGAGCCTGTTTACTCTGAACCTGGTTATCTACTACTTAGCAGTAATTGCAGAAGAGGGGAGAATTCTTTGAAAGCTGAGTTCTGTTTAAAAGTCACTTTGTTGAGCCGGCTCATCCTCAGTGTCCCCAGGCCTTTTAAGTATCTGCAGAACATCTTTACCCTGTAAGCAAAATTAACATAGACACAAGTTACACAAAGGCAAAAAAGGCAAAAAAAAAAAAAAAAAAAAAAGGTCCGTTTGTCCTCTTCGATGAAGACAAGCACACCCTGTGGCCCACTTTCCCTTTCATAGGTCTGTCCTGTCCCCCCATCCCCACTTTCAGGCAGCTGTGCGCTGGGGAGGTGCTGAGCCTGGAGCATACTACCCAGACAGGTTCCCCACTCGGGTGCAGCTCAGCCGCAGAGATGCGCTTAGCAGGCCTGAGGTCCTGGGTTCGATCCTCAGCACCACCATTAAAAAAAAAAAAAATCTAGGGGCTGGAGCGGTGGCTCAGCTGTTACTGTGCTTGCCTGGCTTGGAGGAGTACGCGATTTCAAACCCCAGCACCATGCACACCACAAAGTGGTGGAGCAAAGAGAGCCATTGGAAAACTAAATAAAATTGATTCCTTCTCTCTCTCTCTCTCTCTCTCTCTCTGTCCCTCTCGCTTAAAAAAAAAAAAAATTCTACTAATCTCCACTCCAGTGAGAATACAGATGTCTAAAGCACCCAGCTACCCACATGGACGTCAAAAGGGCTGCCCCAAACCCAGGCTCCTCTTGCAGAACTCTTTCTCTCCCTGCCTTGGCCTGTTGCCAAGAGTTAAAAAAAAAAAATCAGGGGACTTCCCATGGAAGCCCAGAACTCCAGCCTCTCTGCCTCTCTGGACGGGAGTGGCCCTTGCATGTGATTTGCAGAGCAGGTGCCCTTTGGGGCGGCCAGACACTGGGAGCAACCCCTGGGGCTTCAAGGAATCCAGAAGGCACAGAGTCCTGGGAGATTGATGGTCTGGGCTCAGAGAGGCAGGAGACTGCCTGGAGGAGGTGGCATTTGGGCTGAGTTTTGAAGGATTTTACCAGGCTGAGAAGAGGGCGTTTCCTGACAAAGGGGAAAGTATATATAAAAAGGTGTCAGAATTGAAGCGGCCTGGTTGGAGGGTTTGAGGGTCAAGAGAACAGAGAGGGAGCATCTGGGACAGTCCCAACTGCTCAGGAGGAGGCAGGAGGAAGGCACATTGAAGGCCAGCCTCGCCAGCTTAGAGAGACTCCATCCATCTCAAAGTGAAATTTTAAAAAGGCTGGGGATGTTGCTCAGCGCTTGCTGCTTGCCTGGCCTGTGCAAGGGCCTGAGTTCCTCCCTAGTGGCCAAATGTATCACATATCCCAGAGCAGGGCATGCAGACAGGCTGGGGAAGCCGGAATGGCCAGCCGGAATGGCCAGCCAGGCCGCAGAGCTGCAGCCAGGTCCCTTCCTCCCTTCCCTTCCCTTTTCTTTCTTCCATCACTTTATATTAAATTCTTCTTTTTACCAATTTCAAAATGAGTAGGTTCGCCACAACTAATGAACCAAATCAATAATATCTTAAGCAGTTAATAGTCTCCCTCAGCCTTTCTCTGCTCTGCCACACCTTGATCTAAGACACCTCTATCCACGCATAGTCACGGAGCAGCAAATTCCAGGACAGAAAGGTAAGAATTGGTGCACACCTGTAATCCCAGGGGCTTGGGAGGCTGAGGAAGGAGGATTGCAAGTTCAAGGTCAGCCTCTGCAACTTATTGAGGCCCTAAGCAACTTAAACCCTGTTTCAAAATAAAAAATGAAAAAGGGCTGGAGATGTGGCTCAGTGGCTAAGAGCCCCTGCCTGGTTTCAATCCCCAGTATCAAAAAAGAAAAAAAACAACAAGAAAAGGTAGGAATTGATGGTTCCTACGCGTGTCTGCGTGTCTGATGTGTGACTACTTCATCTGTCTGTCCAACTTACTTTTCTTATTTAATTCACGTCCTAGACATCTCGCCACATCAATAGATATGACTCTGATCTTTTCCTTCTCTATTCCACAGTAGGAATATATTACAATTTATTCAACCATTTTCTTATTAGCAGATACTATTTCTTGTCCAATTTTTTCTTTTTCTATTTTAAAGAGAGAGAGAATCAATTTTATTTAGTTTCTCATGTGGCTTTCGTTGCTGACACTTCATTGTGGGCATGGTGCTGGGGTTCGAACCCGCGTCCTCGAGCATGCCAGGCAAGCGCGTAACCACTGAACCACCGCTCCAGCCCTTGTCCAAATTTTTAATTCTACCAAATATACTTGGGGAAAAAAATCCACTTACCATACTTTCACTCTTCATTTAAAGGTTTACCTTCTAAACTAAGATTGCTAGAGCCGAGCGATTGCTTTTACCCTGAACAAACCTTGCTGGGTTATTTTTAAAGCCAGTGCTGGAGTTCATGCCCCCACCCCCCAGTACTGGGGATGGAACCCAGGGCCTCATGCATGCTAGGCCGGTGTTCCACCACAACCTCATCGCTCTGTTTTAATTTCTGCCATGGGGGTAACAGGGACCCACATCACACCCCTGGGTGGGAGCGGGCATTGTGGAAAAACCTGGAAGCAATAGGACCAGCCAGGGAGCGGAGGCAAGGCCTTCGATGGCTGAAGAGGCCTGAAGAGAGGAGCCCTGGGAGGGGGAGGAAAGTGGTGAGGGCCAGAGGAGCCGAACAAGAGGAGTGCCAGGCTGGTGAGTCTGGGTGCCAGCCAGGAGTGTGGACTTTAAAATGCAGGCGGTGGAAAGCAGGCTGATTGCCCATTTTGGCTTCGACAGTGGATCCTCAAATCAACCACCCAGGTCTCTTCTTGGAAGAAGCAGCCACATCTGCTGGCTTATCACCTGTGACCTGGCAGCGAAACAGTACAGACTTCAGTCAGACTGAAATGTGGAGCTGTGTGACCTCAGGTAAGTCCCTTACCCTCTCTGATCTTCACTGCTGGAGAGGGCGTGCAGGCTGTGGGTGGGGGGGGAGTCCCCGAGGGCTCTGCTGCAGCCCTCTTTAGCATGGGAAGTAGTGGTATCAACCTGAAAGAATTGTTGGGAGTACCATTGATGAACTAGAGCAGGCATCTGTCCTTTCTTGGCACGTAGTAGGCACTTATTAAATGGAAGCGATGGCTTTTGAAAATCACTGACTGAAGTCACTAACAGAGGCCAGCTGACTGAGGAGGAGGAAGGGCGATGGGAACTGTCTGTCGGCACCCACCCTACTCCATTTCTGAGCCTGGCTCTTGGTTACCTAGGTGACGCGGCACAATGCCCCCGAGTGACGGCTGGAACCGCGTGCAGCTGCTGGGCTCCTTGTGCTTGTGCGGGACGGAGCCCATGTGGCCATTTGTGGACACCAGCAATAAGTCAGCTCCGGCTCCTGGCAGAGGTGGCTGGGGCAAAGGGCTTCACTCCCAGGCTGAGGGGGGCTCAGAGGCAGTGGGTGCGGTATTAAAAATAGACGCGCGCTGTGCGTCTGAACAACAGTCGCTAATTTAGTTGATGTTGGACACAACTAAGAAGCAGGAGCAGCCAGGACAGGGACAGGGACATCATGGTGCTCCAATTGCGTCCTGGGCTCCCCTGCTTTTCCCAGAGCATGTTTCTCATTACCAGGGGGAATGCAGCCCACACAGGGGCAGAAAGAACTATGCAGACGGGACGGTAATTGGGGGTGTCAGGGTCATGGGACAAATCCGTGAGTTTGTTTTCAAAATCTTCTTGAATGTTCCATTACTTTTACAATTAAAAAAAAAAGTTTCAACACATGAACTCTGTCAGAGTCAGCAGGAACGGACCCGCTGTCCCCCGCAGCTTGCTGTGGGCCACGACCTCCTGTTGACGCTGGGGAAAACGGGACGTGCATGTCCAAGAGGACTTCTGCTGGCCAGGAGAAGTACAGGGGCCACAGGCCACAGTCTCAGGGCCTGGAACGTGTGGCTCTTACTGCCGGGGTGAAACCGAGGCACAGAGAAAGCAGGGGCTAGCAGCCTGGCTTTGCCAGCCATTCCAAACGTTGGCCTCCAGAGTTTCAGTAAGTTGAGTTCTTTTTTCCAACACCACCCATGCAGCCAAAAATAACCCCTTTTCTTGGAAAAAGCCCCTTCTAGTGCGCCCCAGGCAGTGTGGGGACAGGGACAGTAATATTTACACCCTGTGTCTGACTTGGGCCCTAGGGACTCTCCGACAGCTCATAAGCGGGCCAAAGTGAGGCACATCTTGGGGCTCTCCCTCTCTTCTCCCAGTTGACTGGATTTTCATTGCTGTAAAAATGCAGATGTCATGAGAATCCTGTGCATGGGACCCCAGCAAGGGCTGGTTGGGAAGAGGAGCCCAGTCCTGCTTAGCAGCCTCTGCCTACCTCCCTCCCCAGTTCTCCTCTCTCTCTTTCTCTCTCCCCCTCTCTCCCTCCTCTCTCTTTCTCTTTCACTTTCTTTTGCCCTCTCTCTCCCTCCCTCTCTCTCTCCCTCTCTCC
>PVKS010027101.1:0-27972 GCA_004027875.1 Aplodontia rufa | reverse complement strand
CTTTGAACAGAATAGAATGCAATGCAGATTCAAGGCATTATCCTTTAATGTGTATCAATGATGTGAGTGTGATGCAAGACAATGTCATGGATATAAAGTGCAGTTGTCCCTTAGAACTGGCTTAGCAGGGGCTGGAGTGGTGGCTCTGCAGTTTCAGCACTTGCCTGGCATGCGCAAGTACACGAGTTCAAACCCCAGCACCACGTACACAACCAAGTGTCTGAACAATGAAAGTCATGTTTAAAACTAAATAAAAATTGCTTCTCTTTCTCTGTCTCCTCTTTCTAAAACAAAAAAGAAAAAGAAAAAAGAACTGGCTTAGCAAAAAGAGGGTGTATTGGTTCAAAACGTCAGTGTCTGGCACAGCACCCACCACCTGATGGGTACTCAAAAAATACCTATGGGATTGATGAATGAATAAATAAACCTATGGAAATATGGAGAAAAAAGCCAGGGGAAGTGGCTTCAGGCAGGATTCATGATTCCATGAAGTTGCATCTCACATTTGAAAGCAGTTCTTTAGCCACACATACTGGCTTGTGTGCGACTTGAGAAGGAAGAGGAGGAGAAAGGGGTTCCCAGTTCAGCATCTGCCATGTCTTTCCTCTGTCCCTTGTGCTCTTCTCGTGAGAATCTGTCCAGGGCTGTGTACAGCACGAGCTTCAGCAGAGATTGGAGAAGTCCCCACTTTTCTGTCCTGCCACTGTCCCTTTGTCCCATGATCCACTCATACAGAATGGCCTTTGCTTCCTCAAGGCAGTTTCCTGCCTCAGGCCCTTCGCAAACCCTGTTTCCTATGCCCAGGATGTCCCCACTCCCTACTCCCATCCTCCATGGCCTGGTGAATGCATTTCATCTTTTAAAACCTGAATCACAAATTACCTGTCCAGGAAAGCCTTGCCAACTCACCCTAGTCAACTTAAAATATTTTCCCTCTCTGCATCCCCAGTCACTGGAGTATAATTTCAATGTTCACATTGCAATTGTCATACTGTATTATTATTTTTATAAGTCTTCTTTATTAAACCCTGTGCAATTTGAAGAAGCTTTTAATTGTTTTATTTCATGGTTTCTTGCTTTTAAAGATCACTGGGGTCACATAGGCTTGGGTTCCAATCCTGGATCCATTACTTAGCAGCCCTGTGACCTTGGAAGGTAGATATTTAAAATTACCCAGGTTTAGTTTCCTCACCTGAGAACAAGCATGATAAT
Source organism: Aplodontia rufa (assembly GCA_004027875.1). Lineage (NCBI taxonomy): Eukaryota > Metazoa > Chordata > Mammalia > Rodentia > Aplodontiidae > Aplodontia > Aplodontia rufa. The sequence goes on along the minus strand of PVKS010027101.1, from coordinate 26,760 downwards.
GTTACTTACCCTTGTCAGATTGTAGGGCAGATTAAATTTATATTATTCATAGAAAGGGCACAGTGCCAAGCACCCAAAATATTGTTTGTTATCACTGTGGTTGTCATCAACTTAAGCCATCGAGAGAGAACAGTCAATCAGAAACAAATACTGCTTTTTCCTAATAGAATTAACAATAGAGAGTACAACAATATGGAGAAATTAAATAGATATTTACACATTTTTAATGATGTTATACTTGCTCAAGAAAAGAACTTTTGGGGTGTGGAGCATTCAGGATGGGCTGGTCTGTGGTAGGCTGAGCAAGGCCCTCCCAGACCCTAAAGTTGCCCATATCCTCATTCTTGGAATCTGTGAATAGGTTCTACCAGGTTGCTTTGCCTGGTAAGGAGTGTGTGGAGATGGGGAGATGAGTTATCCAGGTGGGCTAAACTTAATTACAAGGGTCCTTATAAGAGAGAGGCTGGAAGGTCCTAGTCTCAGCATTGGTACAGATGGTCTCCCAAGAGGACAAAATATGCTATGCTACTGGTGTTGAAGCTGGGGAAAGGGTCATTGAGCAATGAATGCAGGTGGCCTCTAAAGTGCAAAAGATAAGGGGACAGGTTCCTTCCAGAGCCTCAGGAGGAATGCAGCCCTGCAGACCCATTTTAGACTTCTGACCTCCAGCACCGTAAGAGTACGGATTTATGGTCCTGGAAGCCACTACGTTTATGGTCGTTAGTTATAGCAGCAATAGGAAACTCATTGACAGGCTCTCAAAAAATCTCTGGGGCATGCAGTGGTCAGGATAGGCTAGGCTTTGTTGTGATGGTCCCCCAACTTCCCATGGCTTAACCTGGAAGTCCTTCCAACCCCCACACATGGTCAACATGAGCAGGTGAACTGCTCCCGTCACTCTCTTAGGGACCTACTCTCTATGATGTCACCATTTCAGCAAGTTACTCACTGTTCTAATCTCTGCAGTAAAAGCAGAGAAGCTCCCACCTACCTACAGGACCCCGGAAAGTCACTGCCACTCACAGCCCATGGGCCAGAACTTATCAAACGGCTCCTGTCTAATTCTAAGAGAAGCTGAGCATTGGAGAGCAAAGGGAGTGATGGTAAGCAATAACCATCTCCAGCCATAGATGGTGGTTTAGGAAGGCTCTCTGCAAAGATGTGGCTCCTGAGCTGGGAGCTGGCAGATAAATCAGCTAGGTGAAGTGAAGGGGAAACTGAAAACAAACCGGCCGGGGGTGAACTAGAGTGAAGGGAGAAATGAAGTCAATGGAAGGATGCTCAATCTTGATAAGTATTTTTCCCAAGGCAAGATTGACATCACTTTTCATAGTGAACTGAACATCTGTTTTCCCAGACAGGCCAAGCCCAAAGGCATGAAAATTGTAGTTTTCAATATCATATTTGTTTTAGATAAAACTCATCTAGTCATTTGGTGGAAAAGGCACTTAATTGTATTTATCCTGTTTATTTGAAAGGAGTACTGTGGGGATTGGGAATGAGCAGACTCTTTATTAGCTAAGCTTCCCCCTTTACATTTTTTCTCAATCTTGGGTCAGGTTGGATGGTAATATTCCAAGCATCAGTGGAACCTAATGATCCTAACTTTTCCACTTGAGAATTAATATACACTTGGGCTTAGGAATTTAAAAACACCATGATGAGCCCTTAAGCACCAATCTACACTGAATGACAACTTGGACAAATATGCTGTGATTTAAAGTAACAGAATGGGAGTGATCTACAGCTCAATCTTCACACCTTTCTACCCCAGGTGTTATTCAGCACACACATTAATTACATCTTCATCACAATGTCCTTACATTTGTGCATTGCTTTATAATGCATAGAACATTTCCCCATAGACAATCTCATTTGATCTTTATAACTATCTCAAAAGAAGACAACATATTACTGGCTCCATTTTATAGATGAGGAAACTTAACCTCAAAAGCATTAAGAAGGTGTCCCTGCTTGTGCCAGTAGGGTGGGAACCCAGATTTCAAGATTCCAGTTTATGTTCTTCGGTTACAAGTTTTCCTCCCCTGCTTTTATTGCAGTCCTCCAGAGGCAAGTAAGCTGTTGCCACGCGTTCCCCTGAGTACTTCACGTCTACAAATTGTCATGCCACAGTTCAGAAAACTTAGGAAGTATAGACATTTTATTACAATAGCAAGTACTGAGTGTTAGTTATGTGCCAGGTGGTATGATAAGAACTTATATCTAAAACTTATTTAATCTTCTCAAACCACGAGGCAATTTCCATTATTATTTTAATTTTACAGATGAAGTAATTGAAGCATAGAGAGAGGTAATTTTTCAATGGCACATAGCAAAGGTGGGACTCATGACCTGTCTGACCAATCCAAGTTTGCGGTTTTTTTTTTTTTAATTTTATTGAGGAGTTGAGTCTATGTAAAATCATAAATGCGTATGTAGTAACAATATGATTTGCCCCTGATCCTAATCCAGAATCACCTCCATCACCCACACCCCAGTCTCTTGACTATTCTATACTTCCTCCTTATAACAGATAAAAATGTCTGTATATATATCATATATATAAGATTGTGCACTTTCCAGAATTAAATCATTACATAAGTATTATTTGGCTTCTCAGGGGAGTAAAGAGTCAAGTTTGTGTTTTTAACAAGAGTAAAGTGAAGTATTTATTACAGCCAGAATATCCCTAGGCTATTTCTGCTCTGGGTCTACTCTTCCTTTTGTTTAGATTTTAGCTTAAAGTTTTCTACCACTATTTCAGCTCCGTCTCTCCTCCCTGTTTGGAATATAAATCCCTTCCCTCCTATCCTGTGTGTTATCACTGCATCTGCTATATCTTGTTATGAATATCTATACATGTTTCTGATCCCAGTAGGCTATGAACTCCTTGGATAGATATTGTCCTCAACAGCAGCAGTAACAGCTTGTACTTGCTGGATACCTGTGTGCATCAGGTGTGACTCTTAAGTGTTCTGTACAGTTGAGCTCACAGCAGCTCTAGGGCAGGCACTGACACGAGGCAGGTAGGCACTCCCAGACACACTCAGAGAGGCTGAATCACTTGCTGAAGGTCACACAGAGAGTAGACGGTAGCACTGGAATTCATACCCAGAAATCAAAGGTTTAAAGGGCACATTATATAAGAATTCTTCTCTCCCAGACAGCCCAGAAAAATGGAATGAGGCCACCAAAAGGATAGACCCAGCTGAAAAGGGAAAAGCATCTCAACACACCAATGCCACGAAACAGGGGTTAAGTTTGCTTCTGAGTCTGATTTAAAAAAAATAAGGTAATTTGAGCACATTCAACCCCCAGAAAAATGGCACAGTGAAGATATTTTGACTGATCCTCAAGTCTCTCAGGAGAGATGCATCTTTGTAGCACGCATTCACATTAAAGACAGAAATACACCTCCCAGCAGAAAACTGGAGAATGGCAAACCTCTGTCTAAAAGAGTCATTGCAAAATAAAACTGCAACGGGGTACTTTCCCATTATGTCCTTGAAGTGCCGATGGGTGAAGGCATTAATCCTTACATTGTGAGGCATGTATCTCCTGCACCTTTACAAGTGCAGAGGAGGTATTTATGTTGACTGAGCTTTACAAACCCTGACTTAGGAGAGCATACTAAATGTGATACCATTCTTGGGAACATTTGCCATGAGGCCTATGTTCTACTCCAGCCAAGAATGCAGCAGGGCACTGGGGGCATGAACAGGAGCCCACTTACTGCCTTTCCATTCACCAGCACCAGGGAAGGAAGGGCAATGTCCACCCAGAGGAAGCCTGCCACACAGGTTGGGAGCTTGGGCACACTTCTCAAAGTTTCAAGTTCAAGCTCCAATCCTTGGGATGCTCCTTAATCCACAGAGCCTCAGTTTTCTTAAATGAAAGTTGGAATGATATCATTTGGGTATATCTTATCAAAATGGTTCAAAGACCCACATAGAATACCTTTTTTTTTTTTTTTTTTTGGTTAAGTTCTCCCACCCAGATAGGCAGGGAAAGTTTTATTTTAAGAAACAGTCTTGACCCTGATGGCAAAAATCTATGTGACTTTGTTAAGACTTAGAATCTCTCCTCTAAACAGTCTTCCATTGCCACTTGGTGCTAACATCCAAAGAGTTTGTTCCTGAAAGATTTCATACCTCCAAGATGAATCTCTGACTGGTGGGGAGGTTAGGATTAGTGATGGTTATTTTATTTCTTAGTAAACACACCATTTTATTCCAAATCAAATTAAGAACAACAACTGATGCTCTCTGCTTAGCAGCTTTCCTTCGGCATGTCCTGCCACCATGATGTTCTGCCCCATCGTGGGCCCAGAGTGGAGGTGCTGGCCTACCATGCACTGAGACCTCTGAAACGGTACTACTCTCATTGTTAAAAACATGTGAGCTAATAGGCTGGAGAGGTTCAGTCAATCATCTACAAACTTGGTTATTATCAGTCTGCTCATGAGTGTTTGAGTGTCTCATGAGTAACACAAACAGCACGGTACTGGTGTAAAAACAATAACACAGACCAACAGAACAGAATAGAGGACATAGAAATAAACCCGCATCTCTTCAGCCAACTGATCATCAACAAAGTTGCCAAAAACATACACTGGAGAAAAACAGCCCCTTCAACAAATGGCGCTGGGAAAACTGAACATCCACGTGTAGAAGATGGAAACTAGATCCCTGTTCCTTCATCCTCTACAAAAATCAACTCAAAAACGGACAAAAGACCTTACTGTAAGACTTGAAACTGAAACTACTACTAAAAAATTAGGGGAAATACTTCAAGATATGGGTACAGGCAACAGTTTCCTAAATAGGACTACAATAGCTCAGGACACAAAAATAAGAATTGAAAAATGAGTTTACATCAAATTAAAAAGCTCCTGCACAGCAGAGAAAACAACAGAGTAAAGAAAGAATCTATAGAACGGGAGAAAGTTTTGCCAACTATTCATCTGACAGAGGATTAATATTCAGAATATAGAAAAGAATCCGAAAACTTAATAAAAGTAATCCAACCCAAAGACAAATAATCCAATAAAAAAAACAGGCAAATGATCTGAATAGATAGTTCTCAAAGGAGAAGTACAAATAGCCATCAGACACATGAAACAGTGGCTCAATATCTTTAGCCAGCAGGGAAATGCAAATCAAAACTCTATCTAGGGGGCTAGAGCGGTGGCTCGGCGGTTACGGCGCTTGCCTGGCATGCGCAAATACATGGGTTCAAACCCCAGCAACCCACGTACACAACTAAGTGTCAGAGCAATGAAAGCCATGTGAAAAACTCAATAAAAAATCGATTGTCTCTCTTTCTGTCCTTCTATCTGAAAAACAAACCAACAAACAAAACCTACATTGAGATTACATCTTACCCCAGTCAGAATGGCAATTGTAAAAACACTAATAATAAATGCTAGTGAGGATGTGGGGGAAAGTAACCCTTATTCACTGTTGGAATATAAATTAGTACAGTCACTACAGAAAACAGTATGGAGGTTCCTCAAAAGTTAATAGTAGAGCAATCATGTCCTCCATCTATACCTCTCTGGGGTATAAATCGGAAGGAAATGAATTTGGCATGCAAAAGAGATGCCTGCATGCCCATGTTTATGGGCGCAGTATTCACAATAGCTAAGATATAGAATCAGCCAGGGTTTTTCAACAGGTGAATGGATAAAGAGAATGTGGTACATAGATAAAATGGAGTGTTACTTGGCCATAAAGAAGAATGTAATTATGACTTTGATAGGAAAATGGAATTGGAGGACATCACGTTAAGCATTATAAGCCAGACACAGAAAGATAAAACTCATGTTTTCTTTCATATACAGAAATTTTTAAAAAAGGATGACTTGGGGGGTAAAAAAGGGACTACTAGGAAAGGGGACTGGGTGGAGGGGAAAGAAAGGGGCAGGTTAGAGCGGGTTAAAGGGAGGGAGAACAAGATGAAAGTACATAGGCATGAATGGAAGAAACCAAATTAGACAGAGGTCCTGAAACTCCCAGTCCAACGTTCTTTCCTCGTACCACCACTTAGAGAAAAGACTCCTGTGCACAGACTCAGAGACAGAATTGTTGGAACAAATAAAACACCTAGAGTTTTGGATGATTTTTTTAAGGGTGTGAAAAGGCGGTCAGTACCTCCTTGTTTATTTCTTAAAAGTTCAGATGAAAAATATTTTAGCATTCAAATTGTTAACCCCTTTCCCAACTTTCTTTTCTCTCTCTTTTTCTTGCCTGAGGTCACACACTGATTTTGTAAGAAGCCAGTGAGTGACTAGTTCACAAAAGGTAGGATGCAGAGAGCCAAAGTGTTGAAGTGTTGGAGCAATGAAAGCCACATGCAAAACTAAATAAAATTGATTCTCTCTCACTGTCCCTCTCTTAAAAAAAAAAAAAAAAAAAAAAAGTGGAGACTTTGGAGTTAAACGTATCTGAGTTTGAACCCTGCTTCTGCCCCATCAGCAAATGAGGAAGATGATAACAGTAATGATAACGGCGAGGAGTAATAAAATCTTAACTCTTTCCAGTGTTGATACAAAATTGTGTATTATTTCTGAAGAACATTATTTATGTTATCTGTATTTAATACATCCTAATAAACCATTGCATTATTTCAATTAATCTTTAAAAATCCTTCCAGGTGTTTGCTATTTTAGGTTTTACAGGTGTGAAGAACAAATGCAAGAGGGGCTGATTGCAGGGGAGCACCGGCCAGGATCCCATGACCCTTCCTGTCCTTGGCATTTCCCAAGCCCAGCGACAGCACTCACTGCTCAGGTTTCTTCCCTGAAGAGCTAGAACAGTTGTTATGTTTGAAGAGGTCAGAATAGCAACATGATACAAAACACCTCCCGGGCTGGTGGGGGAAGGGCACTGCCCCATAAATGTCCTCTGCTTAACTGCTTTGCTGATCAGCTCTGCATATTAGTTTGCTAGGGCTCCAATAGCAAAATACCACAGACTGTGGCTTCAACAAGAGAGTCCTGGAGGCTGAAGGGCAAGATCAAGGTGTGGGTAGGGCTGGTTCAGGCCTGGCCCTGGGCACGTAGATGGTCCTCATGTTCACAGGGACTCACCTCTGCATAGCTCAAGTCCAAATTCTCCCTTTTTATGAGGATATCAGTCATGTTGGATTAAAATTCACTCTAATGGCCTGCTCACTTTATTGATTACTTCTACAAAGAGTTCCAAATAAGGCATTATGTCTCTAAATAAGGGCTCATTCTGACATAATGGGGATTTGGGTATCAATGTACAAATTTTAGAGGAGGTGAGAGAAATACAATTCAAACCAAAACAGCCCACCTATTATAACTTATTGTTATTTTTGCTTATAGAGTTAACTGCCCTTTGAGCTTAATGAGTTGTTCTAAGTTCTTTGTGTGTATTAACTTATTTAAACCTCAGTCAAGTGTTAAGAGGTGGGTATTATGGTCTTCTTTTTACAAATGAGGAATCTGGGGCATAGAGAAATTAAAACTGGACAAATAATATATGGTAAAGCCAGAATTTTCTGCCAGTCAGGTTGCTTCAGGGACTGTGGTTTTAAGCATGAGGCTTTGCCGACTCCTGGAGACAAACATAATCCTTGTTTTCTGGGGTCTTGTGGTCCAGACCTGAGTCTGCTCAAAGTGCATGGGGTCTTGCAAGATGAGGAAAGACCAGTTGCAGCCAAGGGGCCGGGGAAGGCTGCTCAGGGTGGAGGGGCCTCAGCTGAGTCACAGTGAAGTGGTACTGCAGGTGGACAGCGGGTGTGCATGAGCAAACAGCCCAGGAACCAGGGCCAGAGTGTGAGTGTGCAGGGCAGGTGCCAGAGCACTTTGGCATGGTCACCCTGGCTGGAGGGCTTGGGCTACACCATGCAGGCAATGGGAACAGCTGAGGGGTTCAGCATTGGAGTGACAGGACCGGATTTATCTGTTAGAACCGTTTATCCTGGGGTGAATGGTTTGGAGAAGGGCAGATTTGACTCAGACAGAAAGCAATGATGGGCCAGAGGCTGGCGTCAGGATGAGGGATAAGGTGGGCTGGCATGGACATCAGCCCCACAACAGCCCTAAGGACCAGGAAACACAATCCAAGAGGCCTTTCCAGTGCAACCTCTGGGCCAACCTCTATGGACATAGTGCGGCCCACCTTTGGAACTGTGAATAAAGGGGTGCTCTTCACTTTCCCTTCTCAGCAGTTCTCCAGAAACATGCCAGAAATCTCACACTTGTTGATCTGAACCTATTCCCCAGTGCCCTCACTCTCCTTTGCAGTATAGATCCTTCTCAGTTGGCACATCTGCTTTGATAGACGTTCCCCTGTCTTAGGACTTATTTCTTAAAAATTCGGAATCATTATGTAAAATAGAATTATTCAAGAAAGAAAGATCTCTAAAATTGCTCTTGTAACCTTGCTAAGTGGTGTTTCACAGACATTCAGACCTGAGTCATGTCAAAACTAAACCATGGGAGTGTCCTACAGTCCCAGGGTGTCAGAACATCATGACCATAAGGAATATTTAGTTCAACCTCTCATTCAGAGAGGCCCCTCAGTGACTGTCTGCCTCTCAGAATCAAGTTCAGAGCATCAGGAGTCTTTTAATGTCTGGCCCCTTTGCTCATCTTAGGATTCTACTCTGTTTTTAAACTTTCTGCTCCAATAACACCTACTTGCAGGACTATCACCTAACCCACCCCACTGCATTGCTCAGCTCTGTTCTTTGTCTCTGCCATTCCCCCACCCTTCATTTCCCTCTTTTCCTGAGTGAAAGCAACTCACTTCTCTGACATTCATCTCAGTTTACCTGTTCTTCTAATGGGTCTCCACACTGGGTTGGGCACCCATTCTTAGTGTTCCCATCAAAACTGTGACTTTCTTTTGCTTTCTGCTTTTCAATAATGCTGCACTTCTCTGTTTTCTTGACACTCCTCATTGCAAAGCTGAACAACTGGATGCCATCCAAGATAGGACCTTCTCGGAAATTCCAAAATAAGGCCTGATACTCAGAAGATGCTTCTTAAATAGCTATCAGAGGCTGAGCGAGCCAGGCCTAGTGATCAGATCTCCAGACTGAGTTTACTCTCAAAATGAACAGGAATGGGGCTGGAGCGGTGGCTCAGCGGTTTCAGCGCTTGCCTGGCAAACACGAGGACCTGGGTTCAAACCCCAGCACCACGTACACAGCTGAGTGTTGGAGCAACTAAGGCTATGTGAAAAACTAAATAAAGTTGTTTCTCTCTTTCTCTGTCTCTCTCACTGTCCCTCTCTCTTAAAAAAAAAAAAAAATGAACAGGAATGTTTGTGCAGCGGCCATTGCACACGAGGCACACTGGACGTAGTTACAAAGTATGTTGCCATCTTCTGCCTCTGGGCCTCACGTTTCCCTCAATGATGGGAGTGGTTGGGTTGGTCATTAAGCAACTTCCCAATTTCTATGACTTGCTCAAAAGGCTTGGCTAAGAGGCAGAGGTAAACTTAAATGTAGTTCAACTAGGACTCCAAAGCACATTTGTCAAGAATTCAGGTTCCATCTTGTAAGCTCACCCACTGTCCAGCTCTCCCAACTCAAAAATGCTAGAACTCTCCTGCCAAGACTGTAACTAAGTGAAAACTTACGTGGAGGAGGGCATGCGCTGGGCTGTACCTTTCTGCTCCAATTTAGTAAAACCCATGAGCCTCCCTGGAGGTCTAAACTATATAATAAAACATTTACATAGCATCCCCTTGAGCCTTATATCTTTATAACTAAAGAGATCAAAGATCATCTAAGTGTTCCAATATCTACTGATGCAAAAGAATCTACCTGAATATTGAGTGGACAACAATAATTTTTTTTTCTGAACCTCATAATTGTGTGGGTTAGGAATTTGGGACATGCTCAGCTGGGTGATCTTTATGGCCCACAGGTATTGACAGAAGTTATGGCACTGGTGATTGGTCTGGAGGGCCTGTGTTTAGCCTCGAGGAAAGGCCTAGAAGGCTTGGCTTACTAGAAATGTCATCTTGTGTCTACCTAAGTTGTCTCCAGCATGAAACCATGGGGTGTAGACTGGTGCCCTGGGGGCTCAGTGCTGCAAGATTAAGTGTTCTCAAATGAGGGAGAGCAGCATGGCCTTTCACGTTACATCTCCCAAGTCCCATAGTGCCACGTGTGTCATACTTTATTGGTTCAAGCAATCATAATCTTACGCAGGTTCAAGGGAAAAGAGCACAGATCTCTCTCTCTCTCTTGGAATGAACCCAAGGGCACTTAACTACTGAACCACATCCCCAAACCCCTTTTTTGAAACAGGGTCTTGCTAAGTTCCTGAGGGCCTCACTAAGTTGCTGAGGCCAGCTTTGAACTTGGAATCTTCCTGTCTCAGCCTCCCAGGTCTCTTGGATTGCAGGCATGCGCTATAGCACCCTGCCAGATCTCTCCTCTTGATGGGAAGAATATTAAAGAATGTGAAACCAAATTTTGGAGCCACACAGTAACATACCTAGCACCCAACACTCCCCTAATGTAGGTACATTATCTTGGTTACCCCTCCTACCTTAAGCTCTAAATCTGAATAGCCAAGAGCTTACTTGGCCCCTCAAACATATTGTCTAAAACTGATGCCTGACATCCTTCCTCCCTGCTCTGTATTGAATTATCTCAATACACAATGATTGACGCTCTTCTTCCAGATGCTCAGGCTGCACACCTTAGAGTCATTGGCAACTCTCGTTTCCTTTCTTTCTCCAGTCCATCACTAAATCCTGTCCACTGCTTTAATGTGCTGCTGCTCCTCCACTTATGATAGGGTTACATCCTAATGAATTCAGGCCAGTTGGAAACACAGTAGGCTGAAAATGCATTTAGTACACCCCAACTGCTGAACCTCATCACTTAGCAACACAGCAGGCTGTACAGCGTGGGTTTTTTCCCCTGGGATCACAAGGCAGCCTGGAGCTGTGGCTCACAACACTGCCTAGCATCCTAAGAGAATATGCACCATATTGCTAGCTCAGGAAATGATCAAAATTCAAAATAGAATGCATATTGCCTTTGTACCCTCATTGAAGTAAAAAAAACGTTTGCTGAACTATCACAGGTCAGCGGGTCTGCATAACTGGAAACTGACCTCTCATGGCTGCTTACTGCCATACTGTCTGGACCCCCTTGCTTGGACGACTGCAGCATCCTCTAATCTGGTCAGCCAGCTTCTGCTCTTGCCCTCCTTACCTTCTGTTTCAAAACCACAGCCAGATGAGTCTTACAAATGGGAAGGTGAGTCATGTCATTGAGCTGCTCACAGTATTCAGGTAGCTCACCACCTCACTCAGAGGAAAACCTGAAGTTGCTACAGCAGCCTCCAGGGTTCTTCAAGATCTGAGCTCACTACAATTTCCCTTTGGCTTTCCCGGCACCAGTCAGTCTGGTCATTTTGCTAGTCCTTGTTCATTCCAGATAAGCTTTGACCTCAGGGCCTTTGCATCTGCTATTATCTCTGAAGAATTTTCTTCCGTAAGATAATCACAGAACCAACTCCCTAAACTCCTTCAGGTTTTTGCTCAAATGCTACCTTACAGTCACATTGTTCCTGAAACTGTCCCACTTAAAATGGCAGCCTCTACTGTGGGTGCAGCCTTCTTAAGCCTTTCCCTGATTTGTGTATCCACATTGCACTTATGACCGCTACTTCTCTCATATAACACACACACAAACCCAAGTGCATACACATTTCATTATTGTTATCATTCTCCCACTAAATGTTTTATGAAGGTAAGCATTTTTGACTAGTTCTTTGCTGCATTTTTTTTAAACCAGGGATTAAACCCAAGGATGCTTAACCACTGAGCAACATCCCCAGCCCTTTTTATTTTGAGACAGGGTCTTGCTAAGTTGCTGAGTCTGGCTTTGAACTTGCCATCCTCCTGCCTCAGCCTCCTGAGCTGCTAGGATTACAGGTGTGTGCCACTGTGCCTAGCTCCTTGCTGCTTTTGGAGCATCTAAGACAGGACCTGACCACACGAAGCAGGTGTTCAAAAAATGCGTATTGAATAAAGGAAATTTTTATTTTCTAGAAGTTACAACAAAATCCCCTTTTACAGGTTGAAAACTACCCACATTTTTCTTTCAAAACATTCCCCTCCTCATTCTGAGTAGTAAAAGTTGTGCAATCATATTTGCTTATCCCACAAGAATGTCAGCAGCTCACAAAAATGCCCTTCTGAACATCTTTCTCTAAAATGCCGAGCATTCTAACCATTCTGTTGTAATCCTTACCAGCAATGCCTGGCTTGTAGCTGGCACTCAGTAGCTTCTATTGACAAGCCTAACCTCATGCCCCAGCTCTGCTACGTACCAGCTGTGTGACATTGAGTGAACGATAACATTGTGACCATCAGTTTCTTTACCTATTAAAACAGGTACAAATAACATCCACCTGTGCGTACATAGATTAAACTGAACTAGCGGAGACCAGTGCAGATTCTGGCCAACGAAGAGGGCATTTCTTATATCCACACTAAATCTATTCAGCCTGGCACTTCTCCAAGCAGGAACTCCCCAGAGTTGCTGAACAGTGTGGACTGGATGGGATGGTGAGAAAAAAATCAGAGGGAGATAGAAGCAGTATCATACTGTTTCGCCCGTTTCCAAAACTCAGCTAATTGGAGTGAACTGCCAGGTCAGGGCACAAGACCCTGGGTCAAAGGGGAGCTTTTCTTGACCAGCAAAAGCTGGTAGATCCTCCGTGCTGGCTTAACACCAGACACGTGGGTAGAAACCACATGACTCACAGGAGAAAATTATTTGCTTTCAAAAGTGAAATAAAGGAGAAATGAAAGCAAAACACACACACTCCAAAAGAAACTGACTCACTGAAGAGAGATTAGAGGGCATCAGAGAATTGGAGAAGGAAAAAGGAAAACGCGGTCAGTCAAGCACAAAAATCTCCAAGTATGCAAACAGTGCTCAGCCATCCAAGGAGAAGGGAGTGCCACCCCACTTAGTGACTTCCCCAGAGCTCCTCTATTTTTATCAGCACCTCCAATGATCTCACAAGGTACTTACTCTAATGTACCATTTACCAGTGAGCAAACTAGGTAACCGTATTGCTCCAGGCCACCCAGTTAATAAGGAACAGAGCCCAATCTAAAGCTGCAGAGAGCACCACGTGGCTGCCTCTTCCAACTCCAAGCTCTGCCCTTGGACCAGGAAGCCCACTAATCACCACAGAGGCCAGACAGTCCAAAAGGGCAGATAAACAGAGAAGTGACAGGCACCTAACCTGTGGCCGGGGAAGCAGCCTTGAAGCCCAGCTCACGGCTAGAGCTGGGACCATTTGTGCTGTCCTAGGCCCCTCTCACATCCCCTCCGTCTGAAGGGCACAGGACACAGCACGGTCCCCTGCATTGCCACCTGTCCCGAGCAAGGTGAGTGTGCACTGTATCACGCCCATGCCTGACACTTTCATTCCCGTCCAGGAGGCAGGACGCATGGGCAGCCTGTCCTCAGGGCTGTCTCCATGGGGATGAACTAGACCCGCCAAGAAAGGATCCAGACAAGATCCACATCAATGACTCCTACCTCTTCCATTGCTTTCCTCTGAGGCAGAATCCGGGAGAGAAACCCAGCCTCCCAGAGCTGGATCTGGTGACTAATGGCAAGCTCGCCTCTGCCTCCGCTGGCCAGGGAGCAGTCACTTCTCCCTGCTGCCGCTGCCCGGCACACACCTGAGCTCAGGATTTCCACCTGCTCCACCTGGGTTGTGGCTCCTCCCTCGCCTGGGGTTGGGCATGGGCCCGCCTCCATCCTGGGAGATTGGCAGGGCATCTGCAGTGTCCGTAGGATCCCCTCAACACAGTCCCAGGGACCCCAGCTGTCTCTCAGCAAGCAGCTCTTCCCACTGCTCCCAGGCTGGTCTGATTTACAACCCCTCCAGGGATTTCACTTTGCACCTGTGTGTGGGAGGTGATAAGGAATGGGACGTGTCCTGTCCCTCCAGTTAGCATAGAATGCTCACCTTCTCGGGCTGGACCCTGTGGTCTCCATAAGAAACAGCTTCGCTCCAACTCCACTCCTGCTGGTGGCTACATAATTTAACAAAATACCTTTTTAGGGGACACGCGTGGCTCAGTTCACGGGGCTATTTAGTGGATGCAGGAGAGAGAATGTAATAGCGCCTGGTTTGGGGCAGGTATTATCTAGGTATTTGAATATAGGCTTGCGCTTAACTCTTAGAGTAGCCTTGGAAAGCGCTATCATTCCCATTTTAAAGGGTGAGGAAACGAAGGGTGAGGGAGAGGTAACCTGCTCATAGTCACATAGGTGCTGAGTTGAAGAATCGAGGTTTGAACCCAAAAATGGCTGACTCTAAAGTGATGGTGTTTTCTGGGTCTCTGTTTTCCAACAGAGCTGGTGCTGGAAACCCACACCTCAGTTCCCAGCTTGGGGGCTTGCAGCTGTCCTGGGGTGGGGACCAGCAGGGCAGGTGGCATGTGCCTTGCTTTATATGCAGCCTTTGTGGCTCTTATTGCTTTGTTTAGTTCAAATTGTTGAATTAAAGAGTGTCTCCTGCCCTGATCAGGGAAGAGGAGTTAAGAACAGGTAAGGAAGCCTAGCGGCATGCTTACTTCCTCTAAAGGGCGATTCCTGAACCTGGCTGATCATCAGAGCCACCTGGGAATCTATCAAAAATACAGGCTTGAAGTCTCCAGCATAAGCAAAGCTTCTGGTCTGGGATCTGGATGTGTGGATTTTTTATAAACTTTTTGGTCAGTCTTTTAGAATTTATTAGTGATTCACAGTAAGGTACACCTTACTGTGTAGGTACACTCATGTCCTAGGATACATACATGCACACATAATTATGGTAAAATAAAAACTTCTCTAAGCCAAACTCTCTCATGCTGTGTGTGACTGTGCTGATGTCTTCTATTCTGAACCATGATATGTCACGGAATTAGCAGCACACCTCTCTACACCGACTTTATCATTCTCAGTTTGCTAAACTGCTGTGTAGACAGCTTCCAGTCAGACTGGGTCCCACTCCTCAAAGTTCCATAGAGCGCAGGCCACAGGTCCTCTGTAACCTCTCCTCAGCTTTCCTGTTTTCACTGTGTCTTGGTGGACATCTGTCAATTTCCTGCTGAAGGGGGAAGCTCCCAACCCCCTGCCCAGGAGTAGTTGGCTGGACCCATTCCCCTTCCTCTTAATGCAAGGGCTCCCCCTAGTGGCTCCAGGACAGCCTACCATGGAAGAGGGGCTGAGGGCAGCAGGGCTCTCTTGGACTTCTTCTTGGACTTGGAAGGACTGGGAGATGTGCCTTTTGGTTTGGTGCAGGACAAGTTACAGTAGTAGGCACTAGGGTGTAGTAGGTTCTGATCACTGGTAGCAGTTAGGGTGTCATCAGGCTTAAGGACCATGGCTTGGAACATACACCATCCCCTCTTAGCTCTCTTATCATCTTGTAGGTGCTGAATTTAGTTTACCCACTTGCTGTTGGCCTTGAGAAGGGGTCATCAAAACTAAATAAGAGGGTCGACAGGATTGATTTAAAGACTAATGGCTGTGTAAAACCCTCCTGGTGTGGTGCATAGCACTATGTGGCCTCTCTTCCTTCACTCTGTCTCTCTCAATCATTGGTGGCTGCGTCAAAATGTACATGCTACACTTGGATGTAAAAACAAATTAGCATTGTTTAATTTCCATACAATGACCCCAGTTTGCTTGTGAGTCCCCATCCCATGAGTAGCGCATCCATGCCCCCAGCTGGGTAGAGAACTCCCTTGTGCTTCCGCGGGAGAGTGGAATTATGGGGATTATGGATACAGGCATTATGAAGAGAATTTGGGGTGGGAAATTTGAAATTCACCTGAAATTAACCAGATCTCACTGCACCTCAGGGATGACTATTTCATTACAATCAAGGATGAGGTCCCACTACACACAAGGTGCCTTGGTGATCTGCTAGCTGCAGGCCAGGGTGAATGTTCCCAGGAGCTCCACTAATCATGACAAGGAA
Organism: Aplodontia rufa; assembly: GCA_004027875.1. Taxonomy (NCBI): domain Eukaryota; kingdom Metazoa; phylum Chordata; class Mammalia; order Rodentia; family Aplodontiidae; genus Aplodontia; species Aplodontia rufa. The sequence goes on along the minus strand of PVKS010027101.1, from coordinate 10,763 downwards.
ACGGCTGCAGGAGCGCCTGACTGCAGAACCTTGTGAGGAGCGGTACCCCTACTCAGTCCCTGGGTTTCCAGTCGATAAGATGAGGCCCAAGCTAGTTAATCCAGCTCTGCAGGGGGACACAGTTCTTCTGCCCACAGAAGAGCAGAATTCCAACCCAGGCAGCCCGTTCCAGAGCCTACACTCCCAGGCGTGTTGTTTGCTTCTGTTTAAATCTTCAAGAAATACCAAGCAATAAACTCATGGAATCTGAGAGCTTGAAGGGTTCTTTGAAACAATTTTTTCCCCAGATTTAATTTTGAATTTATCTATGAGGAAGCTCAGCAGATACTTAGGCTGAAGTTGGGCTCCTATTTTCTAGCTGTTTCTGGTCTTTCAAGCCTTTTGGCAGCAGTTGGCTCCTTCAGGGTGTGCGAATGATATGACATAATCTCCAATAAGGTCCCATCTATCTTTTGGGGCACTGAGTAGCAGAAATAGCATTTCTAGCACATTCTTGATGTTTTCAAACATTACTTTCCATCTCGGATCCTGTGTGAAGCTTTTCAGAGTTTCTCATCACGTCTCAGTCTTTCATTACTGGGCAAATTCATTACTGTCACTTTGTACCCTAAGTAATGGTTCGTAGCAGAATACTATGATGAAGAAAAGGAGAGTTGAAAAAACTGAAAATGGAAGTCATGCACTTTCATCTCTTTCTAGGACAAACTTTGGGAGCCCTCTGTTGTATGATGAAAAAACTGGAGTGTGCAAATGAATTGTCAGGATGCTGCTGCTGGAGTAATTGGCTATTAATATTAAAATTATTATTGGTTACATTAATGATGTCTGAAGATTTCCAGCATAACATATAATTTATTTATGTATAATTTATATCCTGACTACCTTCAAAAGAGAAAAGGAAAGAGGAGTTTCCATTTACTGGGAGTCTTATTGTGTAACAAGGTACACAGTTAACACATACCTTCTTCTGCTCCTCAGGACGGTGTTGTGAGATGAGCACAGCTATCCTTAGTTGTCAAGGGAGGAAAAATGAGGTCCAGGAAGGTTAAAGTGTCTGTCCTGTCCATGCAGAGACCACAGTCTATTCTCTGTTTGAACTCTGGCCTGTTCTAATCATTGCTCTTCCCTCCACTCCATTCCCCAAGGAGTTGAGGGAGTGAGCTATGAGGATAACAGCCGTATAGGGAACAGGGCAGGTGGGCAGGTGGGCAGGTGGATGGCCAGTGTAGAAATACAGGGTGGATTACTACAAGAGATACAATTATTTGATGTTAATATATTGAAGGATAAAAATCTAGGGTTATTTTGGAGGTCTGTGGGTTCATAAAAGTTCGTTTTAACAGGTTCGGGAAAACTTTAAAATCTACCTGGTTTCTCTTTTGTCTTGAAGGAAGTTCACATCTCAGTTATTGAGCTAAGTAACCATCACATAGTATATAATAATTTAGTAAGGACCTTTCGAAGGTTGCTAAGCAAACGCAACCTAGACAAGCTGCTTCCCTTTCCCCTTTTAATAGTATTTTTTTTTTTAAAGAGAGAGGGACAGTGAGTGAGAGAGAGAGAGAGAGAGAAAGAGAATGAATTTTATTTAGTTTTTCCTGCGGCCTTAGCTGCTCTAAAACTTCCTTGTGTGCGTGGTGCTGGGGTTCGAACTCATGTACTCATATATGCCAGGCAAGTGCCAACTGCTGAGCCAGCACTCCAGACCTTTTAATGGTATTTTAGTAAGAATCTCAGCTCCTCCTTTGTGCCAGGTGCCTGCTTGGAGCTAGGGATGCAGTGACTCTAGGTTTTTGTAAGGAAGTCTTCTTCCTCCTTGAATGCTAGCAATATTATGTATGCATCACTCAGTTGAATTATTAAGGTGTTTTCTGATATGCTTGTCTGGTTGAGATCAAAGGAATGGACAATGAGGATAACAGCCAGATAGGGGACAGAGAAGGTGGGAAGTAGGAGGGGATGGATGATCAGTGTAGAAATATAGGGTAGAGGTGGGACTTGTCTGGAAATGGAAATCATTACCAGTATCAACCACTTGTGTGTTCCATCACCCAGAAGAGTGGGTCCTTAGATAGAAAATTTAAGCAGGGAATCCCTGCCTCTTTGGGTCTCATTTACTTGAATATGGACTTCAAGGCATAGTCATACCACATGACCATAATGCTTGAAGGTTCAGAGTACTAGGATGTGGACTTGGTAGCTTCTTTCCACTATATCTGGTGTCTTAGTCCATTTGTGCTGCTATAACAAAAATGCCTTAAACTGGGAAACTTATAAACAGTGTAAGATGTATGTCTTTTCTGTCAAACATGAAAGATTGTGATGTATATTCTACAACCTCCATTTTAGATCCTTCCTCCTCATTTGAAGATAGTGACTCCCTCAGCTGTGTACGCCCACCTCTTTCCAAGGACCCCCATCCAGCCATCTTCTTCCAGTGAACTTGGAATCACTATGACCCTCGCCACGTGTGCGGCGACCCCCACCCCCATTCTCTCCCAGTCACCGCCTGCTCCCTCTTTGCACCTGCCTCCACCTAATCACAGCCAATTGCATAGACTGTGTACCTGAGCTCCTCCAATTAGGGTGAAGGGCAGTATTGCATCAGGTTGGAATTAAAAACCCCTCACTTCCTTGTGAGGCGAGGATTTTTCTTTCGCCCTTCGGCCAAAGCAAAATTTCTGCCTTGCTCATCCATATCCGGCCATGTGTTTGATTTCATTTATAACAACAGTGTAAATTTATTGCTCACAATTTTGGAGGCTGAGTTTAAGACCCCAATAGGTGTCTGATGACGGTCCAGCTTCTAAGATCATCCTCTGGAGAGGATAAAAGCTGTATTCATCCTCACATGGCAGAGGGCAGGAGGGTAAAAGGGCCTTGCTGGTTCCCTCCAGCTATATTATAAGGCATTAACCCCATCCCTCATGGCCTATTGTCCACTGAAAAATTCCACCTCTTAATTCTGTTGCATTGGAGATTAAGTTACAATATGAATTTTGGAGGGGACACGAACCTTCAAACTGCAACAATTGGTTATATGACTTATGAGTCATATTTTAGATAGCTGATTGCTTTTGTTTCAGAAAGCTCTATTGAAGTGCGAGAGTCAGCACTGCTCTTCCCTGCAAGAAGATGGGAGGAATAGCTTCTCTCCTACACTCATATTCATCCCCCTTCTCTCTAACTATACCCCTCTGGTGTCTTGTGTATATTTTATGGATGTAGGACATGTATGCAGGCATTCCTGGATGCCAGGGGGTCAGATGGTTTCTGAACTGAGGCAGCAGGACAGGGGTATGGAACACCCAAGCTGAAGATTCATAAACCCCATTTTTTCAAAATGTTAACTAGCAAGCTGTAGCATGCTCTGCTTATTCCCCATGTGTCACCCCCCTCCCCAATTGTGCTGGTAAAATCTGCTGTAGTTACACATTTCATCTTAACTTAAATCCACCATAGTGAAAAAGACCGCAGCTTTGGCTCACATTTGGATGGACTGTTGAATAAAGAGAAAGCAGAGTCCTCTGAGGGCAGCAAGGCTGCAGTACCAATTAGTGAGCGTTGCACAGGCCAGGAATCGGAAGGAAGGGTGCCAAGATACAGCCACCCCCCCTCACTTGTTGGGGCTTTGGAGGTTATTTAATGATGAGAAGGAAGAGGGCAGAGGAAACACTTTGTGTTCACTAAATCCCATTGTGAATTCCTTTTCTTGGGTATGTGAGATGACTATATTTCTAACGTTCCTTGCAGTTGGATTTAAGCACTAGTTCCTGGTCAACGGAATGTGGTAAGAGATAACAAATTTGAACTTGACTGCTCACTTCCTCTCTTCTCCTTTTTCAGCAACCTCAGAAGTTATGTGCTTAAGATAGCAGAATCACAAATTTAAGAGGCCTTGATTTCTGAGTTCCTACCTCTAAGAAAGCCAGCGAGGAGTCTCTCCAATAGTCACAAGATTGTGATATAAATACATTTTGTTGTATGAAGTTATCAAGAATTGGGGGGATATTTGTTACTGTGGCATAGCCTATTTTATTCTGACTGTACAACTTTCTTATAGTACACTATTGAAACAGAGTAAAACATTGATGGTGGGGTTAGTAGGAAAAGTAAAGACATAGGAATAGTTGGGTCAGGAGATAAGGAAACTAATACTGATGTGGGTTTAGCTAACTCCTAAACTGAAGGCCAGACTGCAATGTGTAACAACATAATCTGGGCTGTTGGGAATAACAGCAGGCACAACGGTCATTAAATTTATCATCCCACTCAATTTATCAGTCATCTTAAGAGGTATCATTACCTTCATTTTATAGATGAAGAAACTGAGGTGTAAGGAGCTAAGAATTTTCCCCTCAGCCCCTTAGCCTGTAAGTAGCAGAACTGAGCTTCAACATCAGATCTGTTTGACTGAGTTCTAGTCCAGTGCTGTTAGCCACAGTGGTCTACCCAGTAGGTGACTGCCTATGCAGAAGTGCACAGGGAGGGCCTCACTGTGACTTAGGGGAGGGATGGTGACAGCTAATTAGAGAAGAACATTGGCAGCATCTCAGAGATGGGTTTCAACACCCAGTGAGAGAAACTGCGGGACCTAGTCTCAGAGCATCAGACAAGCAGACTAGAGTTTAAAGTCAGCATAGTTAAAATAAGAACAGAGGCAGATGCTTAGTTGATGGAACCAGGATTAGAGTAGATTGGGGAACAGGTGAGGCACGGTGACACCCTGGTGACAGAAGACTCAGGACAATGAACACTGACCTAGGGTGGGAAGAGTAGCACCAGGTCTCACTTGCTGGCCCAGGCCCCATCACCCTGTCTACTCGGTTTGGACGTGCTAGGGCCTGAGCAGCTCTGGGCTTGTGTTCAGAAGTCTTTAGACATGCCGGGGACAGGTAGGGAGATGGATCAGAGATGATCCTTTCACTGGAGGGAGTGTTTGTGAACAGATAAATCCAGAAAAGCAGTGCTCTGCTAGCAACACAACCAAAGTGCTGGCATTTGACTTTTGACCAATCTCAGCACAACCACTTGCCAGCTGTGTCTTTGAGTGAGTGACTTGTGGTTGCCCCTCAGCTTCCCGATCTGCAAAATGGGGCTCACACCCTTAACTCCCAGATGGTTGTGCTTGTGAAATGATAGAAGATATATAAAGAATCATGCATAGCAGTTGTTACTTAACAGACCCTCAGCAATGATGCGAGCTTCCCCTTTCCTGTCAATGGACGTGGAGACACATCTCTGCACAGAGAGGGAAGAGAGGCTCGAATCTCCATCTCAATCTCAATCCTAGCATGGTGAAGGGTGGGGTATCAAGAGAGAGACCACAGCTTGTGCAAAGTCCTGCCTTCCACAGAGGTGATAAAGGCACGGCTTCTGCTTTCAGGAGTCCGTGTTTCTGACCCTTTGGCATCTTGAAAGCAGCCCTAAGTGAGTATCTTTCCTAAGTTCATGTCCATGTTCCTGCTCACTAGCCCAACTATCAGCATGCATTAGCTCACACTGCCAGGAGTGGTACCACAGCTTGCAGGGTGGTGGGTGTGGCCAGGCCCCTCCATCATGGCCCATGTGTCAGATTTCAATCAACCAACTCTGAATATGGAGGTTGGATGGGACAGTCCGTCAGGTCCTTGCTCAGACTGCAAGATGAAAGTCTTTTGCCTCAAAATGAAGGGCTCCTGGGGAAAGGAGGTGTCCTGTGTCCCTGAGATCTTATATCCCACTCTCTCAGGACAGAGGATGCTGCTTCGAGCCACAGCGGCACAGTCTGCATGCACATTAGCTAGGTGGAACTGAGCATGAAGGTCAGCGTATGTATTCAAAGGCATTTGTCACTGCGGCATTTAATCACCTGTATAAACATTTGTTGAATTGAATTACCTCATTTGATGCCCACAGCTACCTAATAAAGGAGGCAGGGCACATAATAAATCCCCATTTTACAGATGAGCAAGCAGCAGTTCAGAGAAAGGATTTGACTAGGTTTTGGAGAAGGAGGAAACTGCTGGGGAGTTTGGAGAAGAATGTTGCAGCCATTAACTTTGGACCTGGAGGCTCCTGCAGGACATGGCCATGCAGTTCACTATTGCTCTTGGCTTCTGCCTACATCCTCTCCACACCCACATCCACGTCCCTAGTGCTTCATTCACTCAACAAATATTTCCCTAATTTCCACTGTGGGCTGGGTTAGGCGAAGACACATGGAGGGGAACTAAAAGCATCCTGTCCTCCTGCATAGAACCTGCAATGTGGTTAGGGAATTGGGCACTAAAGAAACAGGGGAAGTGTTATGTGAGTGCTCAGATCTTCCACTATTGTGAAGGAAACTAACAGGGAATAAAATAACAAGGCCCGTGCTCTGCAGGTGATCCAGCAGTCCAGTTCTTTCCTGAGGCTCCGACCCATTCATTCATTTGGTAAATATTTACGGAAACCTCAGTGTGTTGAGCGGGACACTGTTCTGGGCGTTATAGACTCACAGTGACCCGTGCATCCAGCTGCCCACTGGATTTCTCACTTGGTGTTCCACAGACATCTCAGATTCAACAAGGCCATAATGTGACCCACGACCTGATCCCCTGAACCTGCTCTAAGTGGCATCAAGCTCATCCATGTTCCCATACAGAAACTGTGAACATTCTCACAAAAATGTTGGAGAAGTATCCACCACCGAGGGTGGCCTAGGTGACCACTCCAGGACCCCTGTGTTTGCCTTGCATGAGATAACGTCTGAAGAACTTCTTGTACATGAACTCATTTTATGCTCAAAACAAGTGTAAGATAGGTACTAAATCCCCTTTTACAGATGAGAAAGTCAAGACTTAGAGAGGTGAAAGTCACAGTCACACTGACCAATTACTAAGCTGAGAAGTGTGAGGCCTGGGATCAACCCTGGCCAGCCTCCCCTAGAGCACCTGTTCTTAACTGCTGCATGTGGGTCGTACGTGGAGCACCTGGCCTCCAGTTCAGCTCACTGACCTGCCTTTACCCTTCTGTCCTTGTGTCTGTCTCTCCTAGGTGGCCAGTAGGATCTTTAAGAACAGAAATTGCTTCTTATTCGTTCTTGCCCTCTGTCCTCAGCTCAATGCTAAGCTTACAATAAGTGCTTGTAAATACACTACCTCTCAGGAGAGAATTAATTAAACTGTGTTATCTTCCTTTTCTCATTTTAGGGCTAAGCTTCTTCTCAGTACATGGTCAGCTTCATTTATAGTATGTTCCGAAGGCCCAATATGATTTGAGACATGTATGGGGCAGGAAGGGGCAGGAAGGCGGGCAGCACCATCCTCTTCACTGTAGCAGGAGTGATAACCTCTGACCACTCCCAGATCCTTTCCAAATGCCTGGTTTCTCTTCATTTGGCCTCCAGACCATGGAAGTATAATGCTCTGGGCAGCACTGAGGAGACCAGCCTGCTATGTGCCAGCCTCACACCCAGGGGAGTATTTTAGCAGCCAGCCTAATACTCAAATCTTCCACTCTGGCCATGAATATGAATCTTCTCTTCATTTGCAAATTGCACTGGGCTCTGAGAATAACTATAAATTGGCCTCATTCTGGCTAAGGTCACATATCAGTCTGGAAAAGTGGAAGCATAATGGATCCTTCACCATGGTCCTGAGGGCTCAGCCAACAGCCTGGGTGTTTTAGATTCTGTGCTGGTTCCATCTTGATCTCACTCTATAGTCAATGTCCTCACCATCTGTTGGTGATGCAGACGTCACGTGGGACTTGAGTTTTTGGGTCAACTTGAACAAGGCAGTGGGGGAAGGGCATCCAGCTAGAACAAGTGGATGGAAGTCAAGGAAAGCGATTTTCAGAAGATCCATGAAAGTGTTTTGGAAATATAAAAGTTGTGTTAAGTCAATATGGTTGCTATTATTCTATTCACTGGTCTTATTAAACCAACCCTTCTCAGTACTGCTGAATAGAGAGATGAGCTGTTGTAACTATCAGGGTCCAATTAGGAAAACAGACAGTGCCCTAGATATTGGAAAGACAGAGTATTTGGTGCCAAGATTTGGTTACACCAGGAGAGTTGTGAAGAAACACAGAAGTTAGCAACAGCTAGGAGGCCTAAGGCTCCAGGTTCAGCCTGGAGGCCAGGGGGAATTTTGCCCCCAGGTGATAAAAGGGGTCTTCTGAGTATCTCAGAGATGGAGGGAGAGTACAACCCCCTGCCACCTTCCTGTCTTTTTTGTTCTCCCTCCTCTTCTGTAAACAAATAACATCCCCCTGTGTGTGCACACTTTAACATTTATTCTAATGCCAGGATCCAAAATATTTTTGTAATTCTCCATGGACAACTGTCTCCCCATCCTAAGATATGTTATTTAAAAAGACAAATCTTTGCTTTAGAGGATAGATTCATTTTTATGAAAACCTTATAGGGACTAGAAATCAAATCAGATGCACAGTATGGTCTATCAAGAAACTAGTTTTTTAAAAGTATAAATAGAGGTTACAATTAATATGATCTGAACTGTGACTCAAATAGTCATTGTAATATGAAGATCACCTCTCTAGGTGACTGCTTAGAAGAGCAGCACTCATTGGAACATCTAAGTAGTCTATTTAAAAACCAGTCTTATTCTTTTATGATTAAGTATCATTTGATTTATCTCAGCCAGCAAGAGCAGACCCCACTATTTGTTTTGCACCTTATACTTTCTAAAACACTTGCACAAAATCAAAGGAAGTACAGAGACAGAAAGGGAAGCAGAAGAGCAAGGAAATAATTTATTCTTATGAGACTTTTTTTCAAATCTATGCACTGTCAAGGGAGACAGGAAGTCAATATCTGAGCATATTTCAAGAAGTCAGTACTTGAGCATATTTTAGGAAACTCCTTGACAAAGGTTAAGAAGCTGAAAACCATAATATCCAGTTAACTAAGATTTCAATAAAATTGTTTTCAGTGATCACAAAATAACATTCACCGTGTGCCTCTACAATGTGTTTCTTGCTTTAAGGGAAATAAACTTACCAATCATTGCACATTTTTGGTAGCCTATCTATTCTCCTTTTCTTCTGCCTAACACCCTCCCTCCATTTTCCTTTCTAAAATGAGTGCTCTTATTCTTCTTCCACAATTCTATGTGATCTAAGAAAAACTGAACCTACCCCTAGCTCCAGATGACTGACAGGTCATTAGCATATTATCTCCTTCTCAACAAAGTGATTGGTTCAGGATTGAGCATGTAATCTAAACCAATCCAATCAGAGAAATCAGGGATTCTTAGAATCCTTGAAGAGGGTTCCCTCTGGCTCTCAAAACTGATTTGGAGGGCTGGAGATAAAGATATAGTGGTAGTGTCTGCCTTGCATGCATGAGGTCCTGGGTTCTGTCCCCAGTATTGCAAAACAAACAAACAAAAGCTAAAAGTGAAACAAACAAAAAGTGACTTGCAACGATTGCGATTACAGCAGGTGCTGTCCATGGCCACCAGGAAAGAAAGGTTAGAATGATGGTTGCTAGGCAGAAGAAAGGTGATCCTCAATTTGCTGGAGGGATTAAACCAGCCCTAAGGCTTAATCTACACTTGGAGTTTCTAGCTTTGAGACCCAGTAAAATTCCCTTTTGCCTTGCTAGTTTGAGTTGGAGCTTGGTGATGACAAGGGAACTAACTTCTCAGAGTGAAGATATTGCCTATGTGAGGTGCAATAGCTTTTAACCAGCATGTATTAAGCCCTGAGTATGTTCTGAACATTATCACATACATTGTTATCATTGAATTTTCCTACATTAACTCTAGTCTTAGATGAGGAAACTATGGCTCAGAGATGACTTGATTTAATAGAGTAAATGACCCTGACTGTTCTAGCAAGTAGCCCTCAGATGGCAGAGCTTTAGCACACGTGGTGTGATAAGAATCAGGAATCTCTCCTGAATGAGCTTCCTTTAATTGGTAACTCATGGATTTAACTCGCTTTCCTTGTGTGACCCTGACATCTTAGAATACATCTCCACCTGTGGGGATACAGAGTCACTATGCCTGGAACATCACTAGCAACGCTGCAGGGTGAGACCAGGAAATGCTGTGTCCCTACTGCCGCTTGGCTAGAACTCTGTCCCGTGGCTCCAACCTAGCTGGCTGTAAGGAAGACTGGGAAATATGTACTTGCCCAGGGCAGGAGTGAGAGCATCTCTCCATTGCCCTGTGGGAGGGTCATCCCAGGATCCTGCCCACTGCAGGTTGTACCTGGATCCGGGTTTCTAAGCCAAGCATCTCATTTCACAGCCTTGTCTGTTATTCCTTTTCCTGCCTCCTCTTCCCGGTTCCACACCCCCATATAATTCACATTTAATCAATTCCCTCAATAAATAGTTGCCCTGCTTATCTAAAGGCCAGTCGTATTTCTTTCTTCAGTATCTTTTAAAGGAAATAAGAAACTCCCAGCCTCCTTGACATTTGGTAGAACCGCGGAAGCTGCTGCTACCTTACAGAAATGTTCGCAGCATGATAATGTATATGGGGGATTGATCATTTACTTACCCTCAAAGCAGATGGACTTTATAAGGAGAAGTGCTCTGTAATGCAGACATGACTGGGAAGAATAAATCAAATTTCTCTGTGTACTTAGGGGAGAAAGAATTATTCAAATGCAGAGTCTGCAGCTTGGGATCCATTTGCTGAGCCCGCAGTCCTGCACCACGGTCACCAGGGGGAGCACTAGGCCCACCTCTGCACAGGCAGCTATTTTTAGAGGCTGCTTCTAGCCTCAAGGAAGAAACCAAAGAAATAAAATACTACGATACTTTA
>PVKS010027100.1:0-28108 GCA_004027875.1 Aplodontia rufa | reverse complement strand
ACTCAAGGGCCGAATGGTTTCTCTCATCTGTGGATGCTAGAATACATCGGGAAGCAGTAGGGCAGACAGCTAACCTAACAATAACTTCAAACTGAATGACTCTCAGAGTAATAGGGGGATGGCTCCCTAGGATACTTGGAGGGGGGAGGGGGGATGAAGAATTCACAGGAGACTGGAGAGTGGGAATATGGGGGAACCATCCCAGAAGCCGATGTCATTCCTCCATGAGATAACCATTTAACGCATGAGTTCTTCTGGGGGAAACTGCAACACGTGAAACCCAAGGTGGTCATCCATGTTTTGGCATTACTCCTGGATAACAAAGTATATATAAATTGATTACTGTTGGTTTGATAATGTTTCCCCCTCAATTGTATCTCTATATACTTCTAATAAAAAAAATCACTAGAAAGGATTTCATGAGGAGACATTATCTAAATACTTAATGTTCAATGACAAAGAAACTTTGAGGAAGTAGAAACACCAAGTAAGATTATACAGGAAGAATCTTAAAATGAAGAAGTAGGAGGTTATGACTTATTGGATAAAGGATGACACCTTGTTCTTTAAATGCAGGTTTGATCATTAAAGTGAATTAGTAAAGGAAATTTATGGTATTGAAAGAATCAACAGTCATTGGGGAGGGAAAACGAACAGGAGAAAATGATTAGAGGTAACTTTTAGATTCTTTGCTTGGGTGACTAATGACAAATACAACATAGTAACCCTTGGACCATATTATACAAACAGCCTGTGTGAATGCATTTTTGCTTCATTTTTGCTAGGGAAATTGGAAGGCTTAGATAAAGCAGAGAAAAGACATTTGTTGGATTTTCTGGAGCAATTTTGTCTAAGTTTGGCAGAATGGTATCAGTACCAAGCAACAAGCAACTGGAACTATCCTGGATGATCTGGATACCAAAGGAAAGGTAAGGTTTCTCTGAAATTTACTTCTGAACACAAATTCCCAAAAGTTCCCCAACATGGCAGCATAGGTCTCTAAGCTTCTTGTCCCTGTGCGGTCCCAGAACACATCATCTTTACACCAGATCCTCTTTTCCTCTCCTGGGTACAGACCAAACCTTCATGAAGGGTAAGACTGAACACTCCATCACTTAAGTAAAGGTAGGAGGAGCGGGAAAAGAATTATTCAATAGACTGTATCTGCAAGCAAGGCTTGTGTGTGAGGAAAACGATAGTCATTTCAAAAAGACTCACCCATTTGAGGAAAACAGCTTCTCAGCACACAAAATGCTTCCAAATTACAAAGTTCTCACAACAGAGCGTGACAATACTGACCAAAGACTCCCCTCTAGTGGTCAATTGGAAGAACTACAAAAGCTGGCAAAGCGCAGAACACTTAGTGTGAAATTACATAACCCATGAAAAGTTTTATTTTCATCAGAAAGAATAGCATCAGAAAGAATAGTTAATCACCAACATGCTAAATGACTATTCCATGTATTAAGTGTTCTTCTTCTTCTTTTTCTTAAGAAAGAGGGGACAGTGAGAGAGAGAGAAAGAGAGAAGCAATTTTTACTTAGTTTTTTCATGTGACTTCCGTTCCTCCGAGACTTCGTTGTGTACATGATGCTGGGGTTTGAACTCACATACTTATGCATGCCAGGCAAGCGCAGTAACCACCAAGCCACCACTCCAGCCCCAAGTGTTTTTCTTCTTAATGAGTCAAAATCCCTACGTGAGGTCCCAGGTAGTCCCAAGTGCCTGTTCACTTTGCCCTTCACAACCTAACTATGATACCAGTACCAGAATATTTCTACCAATGACAAATTGTTGTAAAATATAAATTTTACCAAAGTTAAAGAACATGATGAGGATGAGGATTTTTGTTTTTCTTCACTATCACTCACTTCTTTCTCAATTAACTACACTGTAAGTGACAAATAGCTGGAGAAGTGTGGAATCCATTCGCAGTCAGTTCCTAGTTAATTTCTACTTGATCCTAAATGACTCATTTAATCTCTACGACAGTCACTTTAAAAATACGTGAAGTGTTACTTTCCCAGTCTCTCTGGGTTGGGGGTAAAATATAATGAAACATGTATCAAAAATCCTTTATAAGTGCTAATGTGGTTCTCAAATATTATCCACTGTGGTCTTAGACTCTCCAGGTGAGGATGGCGAGGTTGACGAATCTAATATCGGAAGGTGCGTTTAAATTTATATTTAAATTTTAAAACAAGCAATCTGTCCTATAACTGTTTCCTGAGCAGGGTATGTTTGAGGTGGGTTGAGTGAGTGAATTCTCATTTATCTTAAACCTGTAGATACATCAAAGGGAAGTTAACTATTTGTCCAAGTTTATGTATGGAATTAATAACTCAAAAGGCTTCAACTGTCATAGCTTGTTGCTGAGTTTATCATGCTAGAACTCTTATTAATGTTTTCGATTATTTCCCAGCAGGTTTAGTAACACAGAATGTTGTATCTGAATTATTGAAATGGCTATGAATAGATCATATCATTGAAGTTAATCTCTGGTTTTGTTATTCTGAGGTACAAGAGCAAAAGCTGAAGAAAGGATGGAATAGGAAGGGCTAAATACATTAGACCTACTGACACCATCATTATTGAGAAAGAGTTTTTCCCTAGACATACTGCAGGAACTTTAATCTGTTTGTAAGTAATAACTGTAGAAGTGGGGTGGAAACCAACTGACTCTTTTACAACATAGCTTAGAGACAATTAGTTTCTAATTGATTCAGGATAAGTTATTTCAAGTAGTTTCATTTGATTGAAATCAACTTGTTTATTTATTTTCCAGGCAAGTGGCATAGCACACATGTGGTCAAATGACATGGCATCTTTATAAAATGTAGTATTACAGCAGTATTTTTCTTTTACGTAAAATTCCTTTTATAATGGGAAGCTGTCCTTCAGTTTAGAGGATTGTTCCAAAATGAATCATTTCTAAACACCCCTGTTCTAGTTGTTAATTATGAGAAGAACAAATGCTTACCTGTCAACTTTTTTTATGAAGTAGCTAACTTGAGACAGGTAATACAGAACTCAGCAAAGTTTATTATTTTTTCACCTCTACCTTACAGCAGGTTTACCCAAAACTCAGAAAGAAGTTAATGTTTTGTACCACATGTAAAGAGCATTTCATTTTATTTTCTTGTTTCAATAAGCAAAAATTTAAAGAAAAAATTCACAAGATGCACAGACAGAAAGTTGGGATTGATGTTTCTGAAAATAATTCTCTGAGGAGAAAATGTAGTTCTCTTGAAACTTCTGAAAAGAACAAGGTACTTCCACATCTCTGAAATTTTTCTATGCATTGGAACCATATGGCAGTTTTAATAAAACTGTGCCCAGATCATGACTCACATCAAATGAAAAACAATCTATGGGGTGAGACCCAGGTGTCAGTATCTTTAATAATTCCCAAGGCAATGCCAGTGTGCAGCTAAGTCTGAGAAAACACTTTTAATAAGAAACTCATCATTTAGTTTGTCAAAATGAACCCAAACACTGTATAAAATTATAATGCTCTAAAAATAAAGAAGCACATCATTTAAAATATGAAAATAACACCCATTTGGGGGCATAGTCATCATAGGATTACAGGTTATTTTTATAACACTGCCCCCCCCCATTCTTATAACAGCAAGAGGCAAAGCTTCATTTTGTAGACATGTAAGTTGTGAACAAGGCACATGAAAAGGGGGCATGTGGATTGAATCAAGTGCCAGCAGACAGCACAGTGAGGGGGTTCAGTACCTCATGCAGTGCTCCCTCCAGGGCCTATGGGGTACAGAAAAATAAGTGGCCTTATTCCTTCAATGAGCTGAAAAATAGCTGGGGCCACCAGTGTGCAAACAAACCAAGAAGAAATGAAATACATGCTCCAAAAGACTTAAACTGAGGGTTAAGGGCAGAGCAAGGTAATAGATGACAGTGACTGAGGAAGGTAAACATGATGCCCATACTAAAATCTCTACCTGGTTGATTCCAAGGACTTTCAAAAAGCAAATTCATGACAACAGGAATCCTTACTAGTGGGAAGTGGGAGAGAAATAAAAACATGATCTTATGAGTACTAAGCCAGTGGTTCTCCAAATGTGGACCCCACATCCACAGCCTCTGCATCACCAGTTGCTTATGAGAACAGAACATAGCAGGATCTACCCCAGACCCACTAAATCAGAAACTCTGTGGATGGCATCAGAATGTGTTTTATCAGCACTGCAGGTGATTCTGGGCTCCAGGGGATTCTAGTGCACCCAGAAGTTGAGAACCACATTCTTGGGAATAAACTTCTGTCTATGGGCTGGAATGTCCTTGCAATGACATTACCCCAAAACATTACGGCACCCCTATTTTCTGAAATAGATACACCAAATCTTAAAAGGGTGATAGGTTTTGACTCATACTTCAATACTGATAAGAGCATTGCTGCTGAGAATCATTGTAATACAGCAATCTTAGAAAAGTTCTTAAAATAAAAATTAAAAAATAGAAAATTGCTTATTGGAAAAAATACCAGGACTGAGTTAAAAAATAATATTAATGAAATTTGCTGAATACAGGTGTGAAGAACAACTTACAAAGTTATAGCTTACGTAAAGCTTATAATATTTTAGAAAAACAGCATGGCCATTTCCTCCTTTCTTTTGAATTCCTAACTCTTTATTGAACCTTAATTTTAAAAATGTGAACATAGGTTCTCTCTTGATGCTCTTGACTAGATCTTTAGCTGTGCAAAAACTTTTCAGTTTGATTGCATCTCATTCATTTATTCTTGATTTTACTGCTTGAGCCATGGGAGTTTTGTTGAGGAATTCGCTGCCGAGTCCTATGTCCTGTAGTGTTTACCCTACTTCTTTTTCTAGTAAGTTTAAAGTTGTTGGCTTAATATCCAGATCTTTGACCCATTTTGATTTAATTTTTGTGCAGGATGAAAGATAAGGATCCAGCTTCAGATGTCTACATATGGCTGTCCAGTTTGTCCAACACCATTTGTTGAACAGGTTATCTTTCTTCCACACTATGCTTTTGCCCCCTTTATCAAATATCAAATAGTTAAAGATATGGGGGTTTGTCTCAGGATCTTCTATTCTGTTCCACTGATCTTCGGTTCTGTTTTGATACCAATACCATGCTGTTTTTGCTACTACAGCTCTGTAGTATAATTTCAGGTCAGGGATTGAACCTACAGAATGGGAGAAAACCTTTGCCTGCTACACCTCGGACAGAGGGCTAATATCCAGAATATACAAGGAACTAAAGAAACTAAACACCAAAATCACAAATAATCCAATCAATAAATGGGCTATGGATCTTAAAAGAAACTTCTCACCAGAGGAAGTCCAGAAAGCCCATAAATACATGATAAAATGCTCTACATCATTAGCTATAAGGGAAATGCAAATCAAAACTTCAATGAGATACCACCTCACTCCTGTTAGAGTGGCAAAACTGAAGAATACAAACAACAACAGATGCTGGAGGGGCTGTGGGAAAAGAAGAACACTGTTACACTACTGGTGGGACTGCAAACTGGTTCAGCCACTCTGGAAAGCAGTGTGGAGAATCCTCAAAAAATGAAGGATGGAACCACCTTATGACCCAGCTATCCTACTCCTGGGTATTTTCCCAAAAGAGTTAGAATCAGCATCTTATAGTGATGTGGCTTCATCAATGTTTATAGCAGCTCAATTTACTATAGCTAGATTATGGAACCAACACAGATACCCCTCACTCGACGAGTGGATACAAAAATTTTGGTACATATATACAATGGAATACTACTCGGCCATTAGAGAAGGCGATATTATGGCTTTTGCAGCCAAATGGATGGAGATGGAAAGAATTATGCTAAGTAAAGTATCCCAATCTCAGAGACTCAAGGGCCGAATGGTATCTCTCATCTGTGGAAGCTAGAATACATCGGGAAGCAGTATGTTAGACGGCTAAGCTAATAATAACTTCAAATTGTATGATTCTCAAGGCAACAGGGAGATTATTCCCTAGGATACTTGGAGGAGTAGGGAGGGGGACGGTTGGGAGGATGTAGGAAGAACTCCTAGGAGACTGGAGGATGGGAATATGGGAGGATGGGAATATGGGGGAATCATCTCAGAAGGAGATATCTGTCCTCCACGAGATATCCATTTAACTCAGGGGTTCTTCTGGGGGAAACAGCAACAGGGTGAACCCAAGCTGGGCATCCATGATATGGCATTAGCTCTGGATAACTAAGTATACATACATTGGTTCTTGAATGTTTGATAATGTTTCCCCCTCAATTGTATCTCTATATTCATCTAATAAAAAATAAATAATTAAAAAGTGAACATATATACAACTACAAGAATGAATGAACTGTAACACCCTAGATAAATCTCATGAAAGATAAATATTTTTTGTCATACAAAAAAAGAGTACAGAGACTATGGCTTCCTTTTCATAAAGCTTTAAAGCAGGCAATAAATCCCCTGCAGTTTAGTATTAAAATTCCAACAGTGATTGCCCTGAGTTAGCAGCTGGAAGTGGGTGTGGAGGCTTCTGGAGTGCCAATAACATTTCTTGACCAGGTGCTGGCTACCTCTGTGTGCGCACTTTGTGAAAATTTATTGGCATTTACGCTTGCAATTTGTGCACTAGTACTTAGACTTCAATACAAAGCTTCTAAAGATGTAGGAACAGGATCAATGCCATCGCTGTTTGGAATGCAGGACGTTTTCACTCCCATTTGGCATTTAAAGTTATGCCAGGCACTGGGTACTGCTCTCAAGGCAGAGCCTGTAGGTAGATTCTAGACTCCAGAACAGGACCAGGGGAATAGTCAGTTTCCAATGGTATTGGGCAGTTCATTCTGGCCTCAGTGTGGCCTGTTAGGACAAGGCAAGACTGCAGTAGAAGAGAGTATGGACCCCTACATAACCATTGGGTAGCCTGTGTATGTAAGCACATGTGTCTTCCCAGTCTCCTAGGGTCATAGTCCTGTTGAGTCTATGCCACCTGTTCTGGCCCTGCTCTAAATCTTGGTGGAGTACTTCCTCCTCTTGCTGCTCCTCCCCTTCCTTCTCATCGAAACCTACCTTCTATCAGTTTTCTTATCTCCGATCTTTGTTATTAGCCAGTTCATTAAACCAGTGTCCTCATCCCTGGTTGCAAATTACTTTCCCTGGAAAAAAATTATAAATGGACTGATATTTGGATCCACTGTGGACAAAATGTACAAGAATCTCTAGAGATCTCCTTCACCTTGGTCCTTTTAGAAGGTCCCGGTCATGCTAACTGGCAGGCCACAGCTGAGAAGCTCTCAGGCTTACAAAGTTGAAGGAGTGTCAATTCCATAGAATTCGCCCTAACCCACATCTGAGCTGAGGCCTTAAGGAGGGAAGGACTAACTCAACACACGTCTTCAGGCCTGTGGAGAAGTTCCTCGTCTGCCTAGCGACAATCAGCAATACCTGGGTATGGCCAGACTTGCCTCCCCTTGCCTTCTCTGACCTGGAGATGGCTAACACTGTAAAGCTTCTGCTTACTGCAAGGAAAGCCTGCCAAAAACAATGCTTCTTTTAAACAAGTAAGATATTAAGAGATGTGATGAAGAGCTAACGGCTTGGCCATTGTGCTGATGGAGTTTTAATGATGTGGAAAGTGTTCAACTGACAAACCAACAAGGTGTAAAGTTTTACAGAAGGACTGCAATAGCGTGAAATTAACCTTCTCTTTGATTCAAAATTATTTTTTCCACTTTCTAAAACTCAGTACAAACAGGACATCTATTAAAATTCCAAATTTCCCTGCAGTTAATAGGAAATAGTTACAGGACACTAGTCAAGAACTATTTATTATTGAAAATAGCTAAAACTGTACATTTCATGGGTTCTCATTATAAAAAAGTGAGAAAATGCATATGTTAATTAGTTCAATTTGAGTTTCCAATAATATATACATATTTCCAGACAACACTTTGTACAGATTACACAAATACAGTTTTTAAAAAGGAATAAAATTTCTACTTTCTTTTAAAACACTATTTGGAGTAGGGGGAGTAATATTTTTCCTTGATTTCATTTCATGGGTAAGGGGTAGAAGTGGGAGGAGACATGACAGCAGGGCTCTGTGTCCTTGACTTCCCTATGTGACCCTGAAATGACCTAGTCACAACCAACACATAAGAAAGAGGTGTGTGTTGGTTGCCACATAAGAGGTTGATGTTCCTCAATGCTGAGTTCTAAGTGGAGAGTTTCACTATCTGAGTCACCTAACATCAGTGCCCCATTAGGCCAGGCAGGAGGCCCTGTACCTTCCTGTGGGAGGAGACATCTGTAGGACCGTGGGAAAGTTTCCCTGAGAGCCTAAGCCCTTCTTTTAGCCCATGACCTCAGAACTGAAATCTTGGACTTGCCTGCCCAAATGGCCACGGCCACCGACAAAGGCCATGTGGCACCACGTTGTCATCTGCCATCTAGCAGGCCTACATGTCACCAGTGTGCATATGTAGGCCTTGGTCAGCTGCTTGGAGTGTAAAGGTAGAAGGTACTTGGTCAGTTCTTAGGTGCTTGGGGTGGCATGTCCCCACTGAGACACAGAGGTGCTTTGTGGTTCCTGATGGAACCAAATGGAAAGGGAAGAGTGGGTGGTTACAGGCTCCTTCCCCTCAACACCAGCTTTGAACTCAGACTTCTTTGCTATTATGAAAACATTTGTCAAGGCAGGAAACAGACTTTGACTTTGAGGTGTCAGACACAACCTAAACGTTAGAGTTTCACATTTGAACCTGTAAACCTCTATATCATTGTGTAGGCTTCTTTCCCATGTGGGGAGATGCAGGTTTCTTCAACAGTCTGCAAGTAGTGGGACTACAGCTTTTAAATATTTAGCCATGAGGTGTGCAGCCTCCTACCTGTATTCCTACCTCCCAGCCTCACACATTTCAGAAGCAGCTCTGCTTGGAGTCCCACCCTAGACCCAGGGGACCCAAATGTCTCATGTTGGACTGGCTAATCTGAATTTTAAATCCGATGATCCAAAGTTGCAATTCACCTGCTGATCACTAACCTAGACCCTTGTCTCCTCTCTTGTTTTTTTTTTTTTTTCAAATACTGAGTCCATATGTCAGTGAAGTGGTGTGGAATAATTCACCCCCAAGAAGTGAAAGCCAGACAGAGAAAGCCAGGTTTTCCTGGAACATGAGGTACATCCTAAACCAACTCCATTCTGTTCAGAAAACAGTTCTTTTGAGCATCATGATCTATGGCATCCATTCTGAGTTTGGTTTGTCCAGTGCTGTTCTTGGGGAAGGGCTGTGACCATCTCAATGGTCACTCTATGTTCACATCCCTCATCAGTAGAACTCTTTCATTTTAAGCTTGGCTGTTCTTCCTTACTAGCTTGGGAAACTATCTACCTCAATATTTTTTTCTACCTAACTATCTCTGCTTCTTAATGCCTAAAAGTTTTGTTCTAATATTAAATCATCTAACTTAGAGACCTCTGATCTCTCCTGGTTGGTGAGAAATAGTTCTAGTTTGCACAGTCTATTAATACCCTGGCAGCACAAAAGAATCACCTCGGAGTCTTAAAAACCTTCCAAGCCTAGGCCCCATTCCAGCCCTTTAAATCTTATTCTGACTTTGACAAGTGTGTGTGTGTTTGTGTGCGTGCACACACATGCTCGTGTGCTTGTTTGTATGCATGTGTGCATGTGCACGTGTGTGTGTGCGCGCGATCAAAGCACTGGGAACAGATGAGTTTCCATTATTCCATTTATACATCAAAAATTTCAGAAAACACTTTTCCCCTAGATACCAATAGACTTTTGGTCCTTCCTTTAGTACTTTTTTGTTTTTTTTAAGAGAGAAGGACAGTGAGAGAAAGAGACAGAGAGAATCAATCTTGAGTTTTTCACATGATTTTCGTTGCTCTGACACTTAGTTGTGTACCTGGTGCTGGGGTTTGAACCTGTGCACTTGTGCACGCTGGGCAAGCACCACAGTCGCTAAGCCACCACTGTGGCCCCCGTTTAGTACTTTTATAGCATGGAGCAAACATTGGTTCTGGAGATAATCTCAGTTTCTCTACCTCTGTGCTCCCTCGATGCCTGCAAATGCTACCCACAAGGGTGGTCTCTCAGCAAAATGCACTGCAAGATCTTTTGTTAAGGTCATCTTCTGTTCAAGGACTGTCTTTCAGAGCTTTAAACAGAGAAGGAAAGGCTCAAGTTAGTCAAAACTCCCAGCATCTTGTTGATTAGGAGCAGATACTTCCTTTTGTTTGTTTTGAAGGGGCCACTACTACAAAATATTTAGTGGCATGACCAGCCCGCATCCTGTGATTTACAAATGTAATGTATGCATGTGCATCAGGAAATATGAATATTTGTGCCTGAAATACAAGTACAGAGACTTAGTGGGTGTCTTCATTCTAGAAAGTTGGCCATTGCTAAAGACATCCTTCATGCCAACTGTGGAATGTGCTTTGAGATGTTTTTATCAGGTAGATGTTTGTCAAGGCCATTCCTGTTCTAGCTACTTGGTATAGAACACCATCATTTTCAAAATTGATGGAGGCAATATATATCTAAATTAAGACGATGTCATTCATATAGAGCCGTCTGAATTGGGACTTAAAAGTATTGTTTCTAAACAGTAAATACAAAATCATTTTAGTCTCATTTTATCCATCAGAACATTAAAACTTGACCATCTAAGTTTTTAATTGTTGAAGTAGATTTAAATACAAATTTCCTAGCAAAGAAGAAAATAAAATCAAGAGGAAGAATGCCATAATAATCATATAATTTGTCAAATTTTATGTTGTGTAATTCCTACTTTCTTGATTTTACCAAATAGACCCCTTTTAGGATGAATTATTGCCCTGGATTATAACACCGTGCTGACAGGCTGAGAATGTCACTTGCAGGTACATTTCTAGACTGTGCAGGGGAAGCCTACGTTGGATTTTACACCAAGGTCCAATTTTAATCATCATCAGTCGATGAAAATTAGACTTTATTTTCCCCTATTTCAAAAGAGACAAGATTCAGGTCTACTGTATAGAAATGAAGAGGGTTTCTTTGTTAACTTTGTTGCACAGACTCAGATTCAGAGTCAGGAAACTAATGTGAGTATTCCTTCCAAACCAGACATGCTTAAATTCCTTATATAAAACAGCACAGCATTTGCATAGAATCTATGCACATGATTCCATATACTTTAAATCACTTCTATATGACTTTTAATAGTTGTTATTTGTATTGCTCAAAGAATAATAATTTAAAAGTCTGTATTTTTAGAAGAGATGCTATTCCCAATATTCGTAATCTGTGTTTGCTTGAATTTACAAATGCATAACCTGCAGATGTCAAAGGCTGACGGTCACCCTGGGCTTGGGTCTCTGTCCGAAGAGCATGTAAGAAATTTGCCTTTGTATGAGAGTATTATTTACTATTGTAAAAATCATTCATACAGTAAATAAAAATTTTATGCTGCTTGAAATGTGAGAAATAGATTTTCCAGGAGTCATGTGAATCCTTAAATGCTTATTATGCTTTAGGAACAGAAACATAATTTTAATTTTACAGCCTGGTGGAGAATGGTCAAGAAACACCCTACTCCAAGTTGCCTTTCAGCAATACTCTCAGTGACCACAAGGTGGCACTGGCTACCTAGAAACAGCAAAACATGCTGCTAGACTATCAACTCATGGGGCACACAAGCCATCAAACAGGGAAAGGACTTTGAAGGAAAAGACCAGTCAGCTTTCACGGTGTTATATGTGAAACATGTATGCATGGCAGTGATGCTCACAATGTATACAGTTATCATCATAAAATGGGCTTCGGAACAGAATTGTACCTGCTCATTTTTACTTATTTCTTTAAACTTTACAATAAACATTTATCCATTCTTTCCTAATGTCTTCAACTGTGCTAAATTTAAAAAAATTCCTTTCTACAAGTGATGATGAGAAAGTGGCTTTCAGGTGACTAAAAACCTGTAGTGGGATCGCTGCATCCAGCTCAGCTCTTCCAATCCTGGACCTCACTTTGGTTCCCACCAGTTGGATTCCAACCTTGGGCACCTTGTACCCTTCTACGTCTACCAACCCCAGGCTCCACAGTCTCAGTTTATCTGGTCCTTAGAGATATTTTTCTTTGCCATTTGTTCTCTCCATTTGTCTGTCTTACTTAAAGAATAAAACAACATGAACGTTAATTGTTCTTTGTATTTTTTAAGCAGTACATTTTTATTTGTGTACATTATTAGGTTGGGGTAGTAATATAAAACCCAGGATGTTTATTGACCTTGAATTCATGTTGTAGGGTAGATGTACCTAATGAATGGATTCACTTTTCATGTGGGTCACATCCCAACATATAGCAGGACAAAAGTTGACAAGAGAAAGCACTTTCAGAAATTAGCAAGAAGTTGGGGGAAGGGATAAACAGCCACTGCAGGGGTGTAATGTGGGGAATGGGCTAGGAAAGGTGACCCAAGCAGAAGGAAAGAGCTTGAACAGAGGCAAGGGAAAAGACACTAAGGGAAATTTAAATTTGCCACAGTGTCCTGACAACTTTGTAATTCAGGACAAACCTGTGATGGGGGACTACACCTATGGAAAGAAAGAAACGTGATTTTGCCCAGAGAATTTAAGACAAATGCAAAGGCACCTAGGCTCATTTCTACTCTACCCTTTAGCTACCAACCTCGTTTCCCCACTTTTCAACTGATTTCTGCAGGAGACCCACACACCAAAAATGCACAGGCCCATTACAGATTAGTTCTTTCACTTTGGCTGTGTCCCCAGGCATAATTTTAATTATTCCTAAAGAATTTTCTCTCATATGAGCTATGGTGAATGTTTCAATACTCTTTCACTCTTTTAAGCCCCTGATTTGGCTGGGTCTTTACCATCATTAGATGGATTTGTGATATACAGTCTGACCCACAGTGTCCTGTGTGGCTCAAGTGTCCTGGGACCCATCAATGCCCCCTCCCTCTCATCCCTCACAAATGATCCCTGCTTGTCTCCAGTCAACCTCCTCTCTAGCTGCAAGTGACAAGAATCAGAATAAAGGTTGTGGGAACATCAGACTTGGAAGTTTGGGGTTGGAATCTTGGTGTGGCCTCTACCTAAGTACGTATCCCTGGGCAAGATGAGTGACTTCCAAAATGCTATTTTCTCACCTGCAAAACTATGATAATAACACAACCTCCCTGTTGATTTAGGGATCATCTATGTGTGATTTGTGAAAGCATTTTCAACAGTACTTAGCAATAAATTCCCACAGATCCTTACCTGTTGACTTTGAACTTGAAGAACTTTGATCCTAGAAAGGACAATACTTTTCCAATCACTAGAGTTGGGCCTAGGTTGAGCGAGGGGCCAAGTCTCAGTCCTGCAGGACTGTGACCTTACCATTCTATGTCCAGCCACAGCCATGTTTACTCATAGACCATGTCTTTCTCTTCCAGCTTCTTCCGAGCCTTCCTTGAACACTCCCTAGGAATCTCCTCATCTCCTAGACACTTTTAGGGAGATGTACCTCAGTTGCCACCAATTCCAGAGTGACAGGAAGGCACATCAGAAGAATGGTTGTAGCCCCATTTATAAACCCACAGACTCAATTTCAAGACTTTGGAAGACCCTCAAATTTAAGAAGTCAAAGACAAATTTTTAAAGAATCTAGTTTGTAAGAAAGCACTTCCTACAGACAATGGAATCTCAAGTTATCTCTTATCTTCATCAGGAAGCACAAACTGACATTGTTTTGCATCTTCTCCTTAGCAGCTTAAATGATTTTCTCAGGCAATAACATATCTAATAAGAGGGCTCTCACTGAACCTGGTTTGGTAGAAGGAAAATCATTTCCCAGTTTCCTGCTGGTTCAGACTGCTGGGTTCTGCCTGAACTGCGACACAAAGTAGAAGTCTTAATTTCTTATAGCAATAAACCTGTTTATCTTCATGCCTGTGAGGTTGGCTGCTGAGGTTTTCCTCTGATTAGTTTTTGAACACTCCATAGCAAATGATACTTTCTGGATATTTGCTTATGGTCCAAGGTCAACCTGTTTAGACCATCCCTGGTCTTCTTGCTAAGTAAACCTATATTTCTTGTCTTAGAACTATCAGAAAATTTTGGCAAAGACATTAAGCAGATGAGCTTCTCATTGGATTAGTCCTTTGTTACTTTAAGGGTACCAAGAATTGTTGGTGTCTTTTGATTATACATCTTTTAAACACTGATTTCCAATGATACTAGAAACTATACATGTGTGTAGACTACATATGATAACAACCACTTAGAATTATCAACCTTAATGTTTTCCTCCCCAACAGATCTCCTTTTGTTGTCCAACTTGCACAACACATGTGTATACACACACACAAACACATATGTGCTTGTACACACATACTCAAACATATCTGTCATTGGTTGCCTTTTGCCCAGGGAATCAGAATCTATTTTAATAATGATTCAGAAAAGAGGATTTATTTGCAATTAACAGACAAGTATGAACAGACATCTCAAAGCCAATAAGAAATTATTTCCAACTGTTCCACTTCTTGTTGCATCCAATGGCAAGAATATTAAGAGTTTAATAGGGAGAAATAGGCTGTATTCACAAGGTCAGTGTGAAAACCTCAGGCCTGTAAAGAAAACTCTTCAATAAAAACAAACTGCACAGTTTTCAATCATCTATCATCTATGCTTGGGCAGAGCCATCTGTTCTTCCCAGTCTCAGCTCAGACACAATTAACCTCTAATCACGACTGCAACCATCATCTTGGCCACAGGGAGGCAGTGTAGATCACTTAATGTATCCAAGGCACTGGAAATCTTTGAAAACTACATCTAAAAATCTGAAATATATTGGAAAAAGAAAATCACAGAAGATGACCTAAAAGTAGATAGTCTGGTTCAAAATATAAGAGTACAATATTCTTCCTTAGGAACAGAAGATTATTTAGTTATTAGAATCAGAAAATAAATAAATGCAAGCCTTAGGTGGTCAGGGACACTTTTCTTCTTCCCTTCTACTATTCCTTATATCCTTCTTCTTTCTTCCTGGGACTTGGGGTAGCACAGTATGATCTCAAGGGCCAAATCTAGCCAGCTATCTGCTTTTATAAGTAGGTTTTTATTTTTTTTCAGGGCTGAGGACTGAACTCGGGGCCTTGTGCGTGCTAGGCAAACACTCTGCCACTGAGCTAAATCCCCAGCCCCTGTAAGTAAGTTTTATAGGAACGCTGCTTAGCCATTTGTTTACGCATGCCTTTGGCTGCTTTCGCACTACATCAGAGCTCCGCGGTTGCAGCCGAGACCTCTCTGCCCCACAAAGCTTGAAACCCCATCAGGTCATGTGCAGAATAAGATTGCTGACCCGTGTGCTAGATCAATGGTATTTTTCAACAAGGCACATGGAGATGACAAGGGTAGACACAAGGAACTTTGATATGTGTCAGCCTGGCCAGGAGAGGTACCAGCTTCCTCACATACGTGTCAGGAATGTGATGAAATCACCATCTGCCAGCACTTTCTAGTGAGGCGCAGCAGGCAAATGATGCCAAGAGAAGAACCCGGGACGCACATCCTTAGACTGCACAGCACTGGAACTGAACTGGAGGGCATAATTGATGTTTGCCTCTCTGACAGGTGAGAGAAGTTTCAGAGAAAGAAAACACTCCAGGATCTCCAGCTGCAGTGCAAGTTCGGCATCAGACAGGGTGTGCAGGGCTTTCTGCCGGGAACAGGCTGTACCTTACAACGTCACGAAGCCAGGGTTAGTTCAGAGATGCGATTCTCAATCTGATCCCAAGAGTTCAAAATGGGAAATGAGGTAAGAAGAAGGAAAAATGCCCAGATAAATGGATGAGATGGAAGACTCTGTGGCAGAGTTGGAGCAGGGTGGATGACAATAAAAATGAATGCTAAAAGGAAATGCCCTAGTGATTTCCACAAGAAAAGAACTGGGAAGACCGCTAAGAACAATTCATGAAGTGTCAGCTATGTACATATATTGTAGAGTCTGGCTAATAATACAAATGAGATTTAGTGCAACACTACTGTATATCAAGGAAACCGACATCTGTGGATAAATCTCAGCATGAGAAGCAGTGTAGAGAGGAAAGATCCATGGGTGAAGTGACAGGTTTGACTTGCCTGGTCCTTCTGTGTGTTACATTCCAGGGACCTAGAGAAGCTGAGCAGGAGGCTCAGGCTGCAGGGACAGGAAAGCCGATGGAGGACGAATCAGGAAAACCTTATGCTTTCCAGAATAGGGGAAGATGGGAAAGATCAATCGCTGAGACCGTGATTTTGGTATCGGTTCCTGAAGACATTTCCGGACTAACCAGCAGATGGTTTCTGAACACAAGGGGGTGAGCTGATGTTCTCTGGGAGCCAGGATGATTCCGGAGTGTAGACTTGTAAGGATTAAATGTGTTACTACGTATAAAGGACTTAGATCTGATGGAATTAATGCTATGCAATCGCCAGTTATTATGATACAACTATCAGATCAGTGGCCAGAGGAACGCTAATACCACAGACCCTGATGAAACTGAATTTCAACACAGCCTTTCAGATTCTCAGCCGCTGTGACCAGGGCTCTGAACAGGTGGTCTGAATGACGGCACACCGTGTCTAGTTGTACAAACATACCCATGCTACAGCTTGAATAAAACTAATTTCAAGCCTTGAGATTGTCCTCAACCCTGTCCTTTGCAACATTTTTCATCAGTAAGACCTGAAATAACTTTATTTCATTGTGACAATTGGGAAACATTGTGAAATATTCCAAGCGTACAAAAATAACTTTCAACATTTAGAGCTGACAAACTATGGAAATGCCATAGCTAAAGCATGAGTGATTTCTTTCTTACTGAACATATTCAAATAAAGATTAAAAGGCCCCTCATGAAAGAATCCTGCAGTTTCACATGAGGCATATGTTGAGATAAACCCCTAAAATTCTCCTCATTCATGTAAATGTTGATTGAGCATTTACTGTATGGTTAGGCACTATCCTGGGTAACCTGGAATTTATGTAAATAAAATGAATAATCTGACTTTACAGAACTTATATTTAGATGGGATCCTTGCTGCTAGAAGATTCAGTGCATTGTGAGACCTTGGATTCATTTTTTTAAATTCATTTTTATTAGTGCATTGTAGTTTTACATAATGATGGGATTAGTTGTCGTACATTCCTAGATGCACATAAATCAGCAATATACTTTTTTTCAATATCAATCCACCCAGACCCCTCTACCTCCTTCCTCCCATCCCCTGATCCCTTGCCTTTCTTCTGGGTCCTATATTGTTCCTAAAAACCCCAAATACAGTGACATAATTCTTATACCTATGAAGAACATTTTATATATATATATATGACTATAGTATATACAGTGACATTTATAACTGCTTGGAATGTACCTTGCTTTATCTCAGTTCCAGCATTTCCCCTTCTCCTCCCTTTCTATCATCTCTTATTATTCTTCAAAATATTTGATGATAGGATTAAACATTTATGTTTTTGTATAGGTATGCAGCATAGCTTGTTCAAATATCTTATGAAGTATCTTGTAATTCTATTGCATAAATATTAACATTTTGGGTTTTTTGTTCTATGGATCTAATACATGAGTTTGTCTACCTTACTCCCAAGCCTGGGTTTAGGTCCAGCTTCCACAAATGAGGGAAATCATTTGGCCCTTGACTCTTTGGGTTTGGCCAACTTTGCTCAGCATGATTTCTTCCAATGCCATCCATTTACCTTCAATAGATGCAATATCATTGTTTCTAATAGCTGAGTAGAACTCCATTGTGTGTGTGTGTGTGTGTGTGTGTGTGTGTGTATACATATATATACCAGAGCTTTTGTATACATTCATCCAGTGAGGGGCATCTGGGTTGGTTCTATAATTTAGCTATTGTAAATTGAGCTGCTATGAACATGGATATTGCTGTGTCATGTGCTGATTCTAAGTCCTCTGGGAAAATCCACAGAAGAGGCATAGCTGGATCATATGGTGGATCCAACCCTAATTTTTTGAGGACTCTCCACGCTGCTTTCCAGAGCAGCTGGATGAGTCTGCAGTTCCACCAGCAGTGTGCTAGTGTTCCTACCTCCCCACAGCCTCTCCAGTATTTGTTATTGTTTGTGTTCTTCATCTTTGCCAGTCTGACTGGAAAGTGAAATCTTAATGTAGTTTTGACTTGCATTTCTCTGATTGCCAGTGATTTAGAATACTTTCTCATGTGTTCATTGGCTTGCTCAATGTCCTCTGTTGGGAAGTTTCTGTTTAGCTCTCTGGCCCATTTATTGATTGGATTGTTTGTGCTTTTGTTATTGAGTTTTTTGAGTTCTTTGTAAATTTTGGATATTAGTCCCTTGTCAGAGGGGTCACAGGTCATGATTCTCTCCCATTCTGTAGGTTGTCTTGACTGTTTTGACTATTTCCTTGGCTGTACAGAAACTTTTTAGTTTAATGGCATCCCACTCATTGATTTTTGACTGTCATTCTTTCACTCTAGGAGTCTTGTTGAGGAAGTATTTGCCTACTCCCAAATGCTGGAGTATTGGTCCTAACTTTTCTTTTAGCAGTTGTGCGGTGGCTGGTTTAATTCCTAATTTCTTGATTCATTTAGATTTGATTTTTGTGCACAGTGAGAGAGAAGGATCTTGTTGGGGTCTGACCTTTGTCTGACCTCCTCTCTGTTTCATCAGCTGCCCTGGAACGATCTTGTTACTATTGTATAAATTCCTTCAGGAGGGGCTGCTGGGTTGTGCTTTGTTATACAAAAGGTCAAACAGGGTGGGTCCGAATGTATCGACTACAGAATGTTCCTATCTTTTGTCTGTACTGAAATCTACATAACACCTGGCAACTCCCTTAGAAGGATTATTGATTCCTTGGCTGTCTCCCCTCCTCCTCTATATAAACCCGTGTGCCTAAATAATAAACAGATTCTGAGCAGCCATCAGCTGCGTGTGGTTGCCTCGTTTCCCCGGCTGGGAGGGAAGGGGTCCCCAGACGAGGGGGGACCCGGGTTCCAGCCGTTGGCACTCACCCCCGTCCTGATCGGCCCCCAGGGGGGCAACACAGCTCCCCACAGGATCTAATTTCAATTTTCTGCAAGTGGCTGTCTAGTTTGTCCAGAACCATTTGTTGAACAGGCTCTCTCTCCTCCGTGGTGGGTGGAGGTAGTGTGGGTAGGCTCTCTTCCTTCTCCTCTTATATGCTCACCAGACCTGACAGATAACAACTACCCTTATGTTTTTACCCCCTTTGTCAAAGATCAGATGTTTAAAGATTTGTGGGTTTGTCTCAAAGTCTTCTATTCTATTCCATTGGTCTTCATTCCTATTTTGATACCAGTACCATGCTGTCTTTAATACTACAGGTCTATAGTAGAATTTTAGATTTGGTATTGTAAAACCACTTGCTTCATCTTTCTTGCTTAATAATGTTTTGGCTATTCTGGGTTTCTTGTTGTTCCATATGAATTTGAGAATTGCTTTTTTTTTAATATCTGTAAAGAATGACATTGGAATCTTGATGGCGATTGCCTTGAATCTGTACAGAGATTTTGGCAGAATGGCCATTTTAATTATATTAATTCTGCCTAACCAAGAGCATGGAACATCTTTCCATCTTCTCTGATCTTCTGCAATTTCTGTTTTCAGTATTTGATAATTTTCCTTGAAGAGGTCTTTTACTTCTTTTGTTAGATTAATTCCCAAGTATTTTATTCTTTTAGAGGATACTGTGAATGGGACTGATTTCCTAATTTCTTCTTCTGCCCTAATATTGTTGGCATATAGGAAAGCTATTGATTTATGGGTGATGATCATGTAGCCTGCTACCTTGCCAAATCTGTTTATTAGCTCTAGCAGTTTTCTGGTGGAGTTTTTTTGGATCTTCCAGATATAGGATCATGTCACCAGCAAAAAGGGATAGTTTGACTTCCTCTCTTCCTATTCTTATCTTTTTGATTTCCTCCTCTTGCCTGATTCCTCCAGCCTTGGCTTCATTTTAAGGTTTACAACTAGCTGCATAAATTCCATAAGCTCACTGATTATTATCTGTAAAATGGTGATGAAATATCATCCCTTCATACTTAGAATCATTCAACCACTCAAAAAATATTTTCTTTGAGGTAGGCTCTTGAGAGAAAAAAAAAAAAGCAAATGAGAAAAGGTTCCTGCCTTTATGGAGTTTATATCTTTATGGAGTTTATATCTTATCCGTAAGATAAAATTAGACAGCTAACATTAATATCAACATTTAAATACTAGTAGAAGCTGTGACTATTTTACCCAATAATACACACATTGCCTGCGAGTCTTTGGTAATCTTCATGGGGATATCCAACCTAGATTTGGCCTTTGCCAAAGTTGTTTTCCAATACCGTAGCCAGCACCAGTGCTAATATGTGCTTGGAGAGGTAAGGAAGAAACCCTTGAGTTTCCCTAAAGCCTAAGATTTTCTTCCTAAGAAAGATCCAGCTTTGCTGCCAAACACTCCTCCCTTCCTAAGGCAGGCCTGAGTGAAGAGGAACCGTGGGTGGAAGAGGCTACCTTCTCTGTCACAGGAACCTGAAAACACACTCTCTGGAGTGAATTTCCAAACCTAGATCCACAACATGGCAAGCAAAAAGCACACTCAGGCTTGGTCCCTGGAGGTGAAGGCCACATGGATTGACAGAGGACAGAACCCTCTCAGAGGGGGTGAATGAGCAAAGGCCAAGTCATATTGAACTGCTTCTCTCCACCTGCTCACGGTCTCCCTCTCTAAGGCAACACTTCATCATCCAGAGTCCTCTGCTAGAGAGCCCTGGCTGCAGCTCTGCCTCCTTCCCTGGAGTGGCTCTGGAAAATGACATGGAGGTACCTACAGCACCAGCTAAACGATCACAAACTGACTCAGTAGCACAGAGTGACTCTGCAAGTTTGCAAAGTTATATGAAGTGAGTTCCTCCTCCCTCTCATGTAGGCCACACATGTCCCAGCATAAAGGAGGGAAAAGGGACCTCGGTATTTTTTATTCACCCAGCTAATAATTACTGAGCACCCACCATGCATGGAGAAGTGTCCTAGTTATTAGGATTATAATAAAGAACAATCCGAAGTCCCCACTGGCTTTGAGCTCATCAGTAGTGTGGGGGGGATGCATAATAGATTCATTGATGAGCACTTAATTATCTGTGTATTAGTACCGTGGATGGAATTATCTCCCTGAAACTAATATCTATGCCCCCTGTCATGTGACGGCTTTTAGTGGGTAACCAAAGCTAAAAGACATAAGGGTAGTTGTAATCTGTCAGGTCTGGTGAGCATATAAGAGGAGAAGGAAGAGAGCCTACCCACACTACTTCCACCCACCACCAAGCACAGGTCCTGTGAGGACAGAAAGAGGCAGACTGTCCACCAGGCAGGAAGTGAAGCCTCACCAGAACCCAGCTATGCTCGCATTGATCTTGGACTTCCTGACCCCAAACTGTGAGCCAATGAACATCTATCGCCTGAGCCATGCAGTCTGTGGTATTTTCTGTCAGTCTGAGCTGACTAGCATGTTTTGGTAGCAATACTGTTCTGGAGAAAAAAAAAGGAGCAGAGGAAAGGATAGAGAGATGAGAGAGGTGTCAGGAGGCCCTCTGAGGCAGAGATGTTGAGCAGAGAGCTGAATGAAGCCAATCCCAAGCAATCCCAAGTCTAGGGTTTAAAAGTGGCGACAATCAGAATGTGGCAGGGCTTGTCTTAAGAAGCACAGGAGACTGCTGCCCCTTGGGAAATACACTGTTCTTTGCAGGAGGAAATGTGTATTGACCATTTCCTAGCTGTGTGAGCTTAGGCAGTTCCCTTGAACCCAGTGTCTCCAGCTGTGAAGCAGGGATGATTTCAGTCACCCTTCCCTCCCTGGGCTGCTGGGAGGTCTAAGCAAGTTAATACATTTGAAGTGTATGGATCAATGCCTGAAACACAGTCAGTTCTCAATAAATACTAGCTATTTTTATTACTACTCGCACTATCACTACTTTTGGGCACCTGCTACTATTATTTTTGGAAAGCCACAGATGGGACATTAGAAATATGAACACTGCCATCTCTTAGCTAAGTCATTACTGAGCATCCGGGACCTACTGTCTCTGAGACAATAACTTGGCTCATCTGTCTTCCCAGTTCCTTGAAAAATGCCAAACCAATGATTAAGTTCCTGTGTTGTGAACTAGAAGTCCTCCGAGGATTTCAAAGCCATCAGTGACAGAGCTTCGTCCCAGGGAGCTAATTCTTCCTGGCGTTGGCACCAGCACTCTCACAGGATGCTGCATGGTGCGCCGTGTGGAGGTCTGGGTGCAGCAGAAACACTCTGCCCAGCACCAAGTATTCGTCGCAGGATGAGGACATTTCCTCAGGGGTTCCGGGGAAGAGCCAGGAAAAGAAGAAAGATAATAAGAAAGAGAAGTCTAAGCGGAGGAAGAAAACGGAAAAGTGGTGACCATGGGGAAGATTTTCAAGACCATTTGGGATTCACTATGGACTCCACTCCTGCCAAAAGGGACTGGGGAAAGGGATGGTGTGGCAGATGTGGTTTCCTTGGTTCTATGCTCATCTCCTATTGGTAGGCACTGAAAGAAGTTTCTCTGTGCCAATTTCACCTGAGTGCATTGAAGTGACTAATATGGACAGGCATTTCTACCTAGGGTTTGCTTTTATGGAGGCGTTTTTTACAGTGGCATTAAGTGAAGTGAAATTGATTTGGATGTGCCAGACTGCATGCCTCCTGAGGGCAGGAACCACGCATGCGTGGCTTCCTTTTGAGTGTTTCTCCTTCCTGATGCCTGGTAAAAACGGGGTGTAAGTGTGGTCAGTAGGTGGCCACCTGGAAGTTTTTGCATGTTTCCTTTCAAAGGACTCCAGATCCATGAGCTTCCATAAGCTTCTGCTTTATTTCTCTCACTCTTCTAGAAAATTATTTTATTTTTGACATGTTATCATCAGAATCATACACACCACACATGGTCTGTCAAATAGGACTATGACTCATAAATACTGACATCATTCCTACGTTCTCGGAGTGGAGCTCCTTGATTTTTATGCTGTTCTGTCGAAACCAGGTGGTCTACACGTCATTTTGCTTGGCTTTTGTGGGGGGGGTTTCATGTTAGACACTAGGTATGACTGTACCAAGGCTTTCTCACCAGTATGATTAGGCTGTGAGTCAAATGAGAATCGAAAGGAGAAAAGAAGATTTTTTTTATAGTGAAGTTCTTTAGCAAGAATAGCTAGACAGTAGTTAGCTTTCCCCTCAGTGACTATGAAAATGAAGGGTGGGAGTTGAGGTGGTAAAAAGAAGCAGGAATTAGAAAGTCTTAAGGCAAGTGTGTGCAAATTAGAACTGCAGTAAAATGTGTTGATTTCTCCGTGAGGCAATTTCCCTAGAGACAACCAACAGAGGCCCTCTGAAAAGACCAGGACTGACAATCAGAAGC
Source organism: Aplodontia rufa (assembly GCA_004027875.1). Classification (NCBI taxonomy): domain Eukaryota; kingdom Metazoa; phylum Chordata; class Mammalia; order Rodentia; family Aplodontiidae; genus Aplodontia; species Aplodontia rufa. The sequence goes on along the minus strand of PVKS010027100.1, from coordinate 4,627 downwards.
GCCTGCCTTCACTTTCTGCTACTGCTGCGAACTAGTGATTTTACCTTCAAAAGCCACTTGACCTTGAACAATCAGCTGACCTGTCACAAATTTAAGGACCTCGTGCCTACAATGAGAAGAGTGACAGCTGCATCCCACAGGGGTGGGCATGGCTATGGGAGGGAGAGTTGTGAACAATCAACCAATATTTAAATCTCTTCTCTGATATCCATGTCTTTATTTCCTTTTCTTGTTGTTCCTCTTTTCCGAAATCTCCAAGGTAATGTTGTTATGTTTAGCATGTGCACCCTGTTTCAGCCCTCTGTCTACTCCTGTTGAACATCCTTATTAATTTGTCTATTCAAGGTTATTAAGGGCTACTCTGCTAGGTGCCTGCACAGTCTTCTCAGGAAATCCCCAAATCAGGGCCAGTCCACTCAGAGAGGACACTTTTTCTGAACTTCAGACCCATATTCTCACATTTTCCTTCCATTTCTCTCCATTCTTGACGTTTAGAAAAGGAAACTGCGTGGATGTTAAATGTTAAACAAATCAGAGGGAGCTTGTTACAAGCAATCTCTGCTACGAAGTAGGAAACTATGTGAAATCCTCTCAGTCTACTTTCAGATGGTCTCCTGTGTTTCCTGAAGAGTAATCATGGGACCAGCTAACAATCAAGAGTGTCAGTGGAAAATGCTTTCCTCCTTCTGATGGAAACATCCAGAAAAATGGGGCATTGTAGTTCTTTTGTAAAAAAAAAGAAAAAAATCATTCTTATGAGCTTCTTCCTACTAACTTTATGCTATATGACTCTCAATATATAGCTATATATCTTTTCAGGATATTAAATTGATATTGAAATATTAAGTCTAAATTTGTATGGAAGATCTCAGTGAGGAACAACTGTTTTTATAATTTTTATAGGTGCTACAATAATTTATGAAACATGACATGAACAGCTAAGCTGCCATTCTTTGGTATGGAAGGTAATTTTTAGGAAAAGAAGTCAGTGAAAATTGGTATTTAACAAAAAATACAAAATTTCAGGTGAAAATGAGTTTTCTAATATCACATTAAGTAAATCAGTGGTAGTAAAAAAGATAACTCCATTTTGAATCAATCCTTGCTCATTTTTTAAAAATTTTTCTCTTATAAACTGAGACATCAATTTACTTTAATTATTTACCCAGCAAAATATTACACGCTTCATTTATTAAGTTTATAGGTTACATCATTTAATTCATTTATATTATTATTTAATATTTTTGACCTGCATAATGATTCTGAAGAAGTAAACCAAAGTATGCCAAAATGATTAAATAGTTTATTTCCTTGCATTTCTAATAGTTTTTTTTATAGCATTGGTTGCTATAGTATTAGTACATATATGTTTGGGATAACATATATGTACTAATAGTACATATTAGTATGTACTATTAGTACATTATGTACATATCATGTACATAATGTAATATATATGTAATACATATGTAATATGTACATACCATGTATATTATGTACATATTAGTGTGTACATAATAGTATGTACTATTAGTACATACTAAAAATTTTAGTATGTGATAATTTTAACTTTATCAACTGCAGGATCTTACAAGCTGGTACAGGGCAGTTCCCTAACACACTGATTTTATCTTTTTGCATTATGTAAGTTCTCTCTTTACCCTACTTGAAGTTACATTTCAACCATCTCAAATATTAATATTATTGCTTCTGTATAGTTTTGGTTCACCTTTGCTTTCTATATCTTTGTCTATTTCTTTATGTTCAATCTATGTAAATAAATTTTAGGTATCTTTCCCATAAGTCGTATAAAATGATTTGTGTCCCATGTGTTTTAGAGTAACAAGCCTGTGAACTTTTGTGTTGTAGCTGTGTGCGTTTTAAATCCAATCATATTAAGATGGAGAAATTGGTTCATTCATACACAATATGAGTGTTACTTTACTTTTATTATTTATACATTATGAGAAAGGGCACTTGAGTATAAAGTATAAATTTTATACTCAAAGAATTAGAGATAAACACATTTTTATGAGCAACTAAATAAATGTGGACAAATTTATTGAAACAAATGTTTATGAGCTTGAATGTATTTGACAATCTTGGATATGCAGATCTATTAAATTGCCCTATTTTGTTTTCAATCATTCATTACACCACAAGCTAGATAGATAAATCTCACTTTGTATTGAGGGTAATGAGTTAGTACTCGAATTTGTATTATACTAGAATTTGTTATATTTCATTTTGTATTTTATGTCACAGCCCCCTTTGAAATCAAAGTGATATCTTGACTGCTAAAATGAAGTGAGACTAACCAGCTCTGATGACTCACACCTGTACAAATCGAATGAGCCGGGAGGCTGAGGCTTATAAGTCTGAGCTCAATCCAAGGTCAACCTCAGAAACTTTCCAAGACTCTGTCTCAAGATAAAAACAAAAAAGGCTGGGGAGGTAGCTCAGTGGTAAAGTGCCTGTGCATTCAATCACAGCACCACAAAAAAATAAAAATAACAAGGAGGGTGATTAATTTGTGAGTGACATGCTGAATTTTAACATATTTAATACCTGATCAAAAATGATGCTTAAAGTGTTGCTATTAAACACATTGAATTACTGTAATTCCAACTCAAAGAATCTTCTTTCAAAGAAGACTTGTGAATAAAAGCTGCTAAGGCCATGGCTGGCTCGCTGTGAGTGGGTGTCACTCTGGACATCATGCTTGTCCTGTCCAGCTTCTATGACAGGCCGACATGATGCAGACCCCCAATAAAAGTGTGCCAATTGACTGCTTGGCAGCTACAAGTGTCGCATTCAAGGTATAGCAACAGTCCTGGGCTAAGGTCCTTGCAGGGTGTCATTGGGGTCTCCAAAAGATGCCACTCAGGAAGGGAATGGAAAATGCTTTCCCCAGATGGAGATGGGCTGTTAAAGTCCTAGATTATCTAGTTTCCACTTTTCCTGACGAACTTCTCATCAAAAAGAGTTGTGCCTTAGTTTATCGCATAGACTTACCATCCTTACAAATCAGCAATTTTAAATCAAAGCACACTTGATTTTCTCAACTACAAAGCTGCAGTGCCTCCAGCTCTTTTGGAAGATTGGCTGAGCTTCAGCCAGTTTGCAGCATTTCATGGCACATCTCTTGACTCCAACCTCCCGGGTTCTTGGGGCTTTCAAAAAGAGGTTCATCTCTCAGCTACGACTAGTAAAATCTCTAGCGCCCCTCTTTAATGCCTTCCTGTATAATTCTGCAATTTGTAGGCTCCAGCCAAGGGCCGATAAAGCAATTTTCCCCACATTTTATGATTTCCTGCTTATAATGATTTCTTTCTTTTTCCCATTCTTTGAAAAACAACATTAACGATGATGCTTTTAGTTTATCTCTAAATGCCTGCTGAAAACAAGAATGCACAGCCCTACAGAAGCTCGTCTGGGAAATCTTTAGCCAAGGCAAGTATCACCCAGTGTGGGGGCTCCCTGTTTTCCCCACAGGTTCCATTTGAAAGCCTTTGGCAGTCTCTTCACGCCCGATCTGCTGTTCCACAGAGCACCTTCTGTATGCACTCTCCTCACTGCCACATTAACGGTGTGGTTGATTTTCACTCCAGTAAATGAGCTGCAGCCCAAATTTATATTGCTTGCTCTGAATTCTCCACCAACATTTAGACTTTCAAATGTAACTCTGAATTGAACTTTCTCATAGGACTTCCCATCTTAATACAGACAAACAGAATCTCTCTGCCCTCCAGAAGCTGTTCTCTTAATTTCTCCATCTAAGAAACTGCCCCCTGCCCTCCTTATCAAACCAGAAACCAGGAGCAACCACTCAACCACTTCCCTCCCTCCCTTGTGCTGGCCAAATCATCAACAAAATCCTAAAGTTGGAGGGTGAATGTATGCTTCAAATATCTGTGTGTCCACTCCTTGTCCTACTTTCAATCTAAACCACCCCTAGCCAAATGGCTACTGCTCTCCCTGCTTCTTCTGCCCATTTGCATTCAATTCTCCGTGAAGCAAACAGAGAAATCGTTCTAAAAATGCAAATCAATCCATCCCATTCTTCTAACAACCTTTCTTGCCTCTCATTGTACTTCACATGACACCATCTCATTTCCAGGTCTCTGTGCTCCTGGAGGAACTGGCCTGTCTTACCCTTTTGACCTCCGCTCATACCACTCTCTCTGAGGCTCATTATCTCTTAACCCTACTGACTTCTGCATTGTTTTTAGAGTGAGCATTCCTTGGGACCTTTGCTATTTCTCATCTAGTATGCTGCTCTCCCCACAGAAGTTCACCTGGCTGACTCCTGCATATCACCCACACGTCAGTAAAGCTGTGTAAAGAGAAGCTTTCCTCGGATGATTGCTTCAACGTCATCTCTGCCAGTTCCCATCGCATTGCTGAGCTCTATCTTCTTCATGTCACTTCTCACGTGGGGAAACAACTTCTGCGTTTATTTCGGAACCAGTTTATTTTTTGACTCTTAATAAGCAGCACTATCCAATAGGAATGTGAGCCACCTTTATGACTACAAATGTTCTAGCAGCCACAATGTAAGAGTCAAAGAAACAAATATAATTCATTTCACTGACAAACTTTGTTTCATCCAATACAAACAAAACAT
>PVKS010027099.1:0-27886 GCA_004027875.1 Aplodontia rufa | reverse complement strand
TCTCCTTGTTCCTTTGGTCTGCTGTTTTACACGTAGGTGGGTCTATATTGTTTTATATATAGCAGACTTAACACATCCGTAAAGATCCAGATAGGGAAGAAAAGGATGGAGGGAAGAAAGAAGAGGAGAAAGACCAGGAGGAGAGAACAGGAAACAGTTCCTGTTGGTGTTTTGTAGCAAAGCTACCTACTTTATTCAGTCATGAATCAGCACCAGGAACTTCCAAGCTACTAGGAATGAAAGTAACTTGGGGGGGACTGGAGTGGTGGCTCAGCAGTTATGGCTCTTGCCTGGAATGTGCAAGGACCCAGGTTCAAACCCAGCACCACGTACACAATGAAGTCAGAACAATGAAAGCTAAATAAAATTGATTCTCTCTCTCTCTCCCCCTCTCTCTTTAAAAAAAGAATAAAAGTAATTATTCTGTATATGTAGAATCTATCCCCCAAAAAAGCAACAGCAACAAAAGGTCTACTTATTCTGGTGTCTGCAGCAAGCATTTCAAAACCAGGGTCATCCACACAGACCTGGGCAAATGATTCCCAGGTGTGACTTCTGTAACCTTCCCAGGGCTTGTGAGGAAACTTGTGAAAGTTGGGGCACACAGGTGCACTGTCAAGTTCAAGGGCAGGCCAATGGGTCATATTTTGGAAAGTGAAAGCAATCACTTAAATCTCACGTTGATAATTATACCAGGGTACAGCTGAAGGCCCAAGACAATAGGCTCCAATTCTAATGTCACAATATATGTAATGAAGCACACAGCTTTGTATTTTCAAAAGAATTCACCTTCTAATTCAATAACTATTTTTAAAACATTTTAATTAAACGATGTCATCTTCCAAGAGCAATATGTAAGTCACTCCTATGGTTCATAACCTCCAAGCCATTTTCTTCGTTGGAAAGCATGAAAAATCAGAAAACAAACACTATTAATATGCATATTACCCCAAATCAGTGATTTTTATGATATTTGAATACAAGAGTTTATAGGTTGGAAACAATACATATGCTACTTATTTTATACATGGCACTACAAAATTAGCCAGTCAGCACACTTTGTAAAAATGCATAACATGAAACAGGAAGAGCTTGGGGACCTGGGGCACAACTGGAAACAGACCCTGTCCTTTATATTCAATGTGAAAATATTTTATTTGTGCCAACAAAGCATTACTCGTAAGACAGTCTCAGAGCTGTCACACTGGAGATAAATTTCACATCTTGTCCGAACCTTGCATTTTTTCCCTGAAGGTGGGATAATTTAAGAGTAAATGCACGGAAAATATCCTGTCTACTTGGAGCGCCTCTGAAATGAGTTGTTAACCGTCCTGCCCCCTGGATTCTCCTTGGCATGCATCCGCTTTCTCTTCCTGCTCGTACAAATTAGTATCCTCCTTATTTGAAAATTTCACATTAGCAAAAGTTGCGGATACTGAGTGTCACAAAAGGAAAATCTGAGTGTTCAGAGAAGGCTCTGGAGAAGGCTCCTGGCGAGACCAGAGGCGAAGAGAGGCTAAGGCAAGGCTTCTTGCAGAGCAGGCTCCTCTGGCCCCTTACTCCCAGGGAACGGAGCTTTTGTGGCTGTGCACTGTGGCACCCAGAGCTTCCCTCCTCTGCGGCTCGACTGTGCCTTGCACGGGGTGGACTATTAGAGAAGATAGCTCCTGTCTTTGTTCACCTGAGGGTTCCAAGGGCTGGACATGTGGGTTCGACTACCGCAGAAGCCTCTCAGGTATGCCCTGTTGTCACCTCTATGTATTCCGTAGGCACACCCCAAAGCAGATGGACAGCGGTGGTAGCGATCAGATTTGTTTGACGTTAGAGTTGTTCTTTATTTTTTGTGGTTGTTTCTCAAAGCTCAAGGTAGAACTTGTTAGTGGAGCATCAATAGTTTCAAGGTTTTTTTTTTAAAGGAGAGAGGGACAGTGTGAGAGAGAGAGAATCAATTTTATTTAGTTTTTCATGTGACTTTCGTTGCTCCAACACTGCGTTGTGTACAGGGTGCTGGGGTTCAAACCCAAGTCCTCGCGCATGCCAGGCAAGTGCCATAACCCCTGAGCCACCACTCCAGCCTCAGGTTCAAGATTTTTATTTTAATTTCAGTGTATTTTTCCCTGGCTTTATAAAAGAGTGTTGCATTTGTAATAACAAAAATCTATAAAGAACAGATTTGATGGCTTTCGATAGACCTAATTTGTATCTGAATAAATCATTGCTATAAAAAGAGATGATAAAACAAGGAGACATTCTTTGGTGCACTTTTTCTGATTCCTAATTGATAGTATAAACTCTGGTCTTTGTATACACCCACCTATCCTTCAGGAAAGGTCAAATGTAGCCCTATAGTATTGTACAGTTTGGCTCCAAAATGATTCCTGGAAAGAAAGAATGCCCAGCTCCGCTCCTGAAAGCTTTGGGTCCAAATGTCTGAGTCATTTCCCACACGTTTCGTAGGTTGTAAATTCCTAAGAAAATGAGCAACACAGCTAAAAATTATATTGCTATTATTTTGTTTTATTTTGTTTTGTTTTTAACCCTGAAGCTTCCTGACCTTGAGACATACAAAGTCTTTTTTGGCACGGAGAAAATACAAAAAGTAGTCTCTTCCTCCAATCTGCACAGGCTTTGGATGTAATTGATGTCCCCCCCAAAAAAAAAAAAGTTGTACAAAGAATTTATCTAAATGTGGCCACTTCGGTTTCATGTCATCTGTATCTTTAAATCACTTAGGAACACTAGCTGAGACAATGAACTCTGTGTATCTCCATTTGGCAACCATCTAGCCAAAGCTTAGGAACATTTATAGAGCACATGTGGTTTCTAAAGAGTTAAGGCCAAAAATGTCTGAAGAAAATCAGCTTAAATATGTTGTACAACAAAACATGTTATTGCGGGTATTGGAGTTAGGCTATGATAATGAATTTCAGACTCAAATATTTTCTTTGATTGTCACAAAAATATGTGAGGAGCCAAGAGTTTGCTTTCAGTGTTTAGCATGGAGTTGGTGGCATTTCATTACCAGGGGCTAATGGTATGAAACTGCTTTCACAGCCTGGAATCCTGATATGGTAGAGGGAGGGGAAAGTGCTGGGACCCAGACGCCCTATGTGGACGATTATTTAAGAGAAGAAGGATTTGCAGTAGCCCTTGGTATTTAAATACTTCTTGAAGGGTGGCACAGTGATTGATACTGGTCCCCATAAATCAACCCCATGTGGGGTTAAAGATGCTTGTTTCTAAGTACCTCCACCTCTCTTTCCAAGCAAAGGGGAAATTTCTTTGAAGGTCTGTAAGAGTTCTCCATTAGATCATTAAGCAAGTCAATAATGTTGAACAATCAAACCGGAAGAAAATATGCTATTAATCCCCTTCTTCCAGAGTATGTGTTTATCGTCATCATTCATCAATAAGAGCCTGAGGGGTTACTTAAAAATTTTTTTTTTAAAATTGGGTTGAGAGGCCATGCCTTGGTTAAATACCATGCAGGACGTGAACGAGACGAACCTAAGAGAAAGATGGGCATATTGCCTGATAAAGGATTACAGTGGAAGTGAAAGGCTGACCTAGAGTCAGGAAATGTTAATCATTTTTACACCAAAGTGAGTGTAACGTTTCTATAGGGAAATTACTTCAATCTGGTCAGTGCAAGGAGCGGTTTGTATAATCGGATTGCAAATAAGGTTTGATCACATTCCAGCTTAATCTACTCTCTGAGCACCATTTACAGCACTAAATCAAACCCAGGGAAGCTGCTGGCGCGGTTTTACAGTCATTACACCCAAGGGGCAGGGACTTGGTAATAAACAGCAAATAAATTGAAGCACTGACTTGCCTGCTACAGGGCATTTCTAATTATCCTCTAGTTTAGCTGGAAATTGTCATGCACTCATCACAGTCTATTCTAACTGCTGCTGAATGAGAGTGATGCTTTTAGGCTGAATTAATTGAGAATATGGGGAAATGCAGATTGTCCCTGCATTTCCCCTCCCTCCCCTCTCCTTTCTACCTACCCCACCACCATCACCCCACCAACTTATTGTAGGCATATAAGAAGACCTGAGCAAACTATTTTCATTCTGTGATCATCTGTCTCCCTCCTCTTGTGAGGAAATCAGAACTACAAAATCACAAAAGTATGTCTGGTTTATTTCAATATGGCCCAGAGAGTCACTAGAGTGGAAGCACCAATGAAGACAGCGTGCAAGTCCTTTCAAGTGAGCTCGTCCCAGCTTCGAGCTTATGGGTAAATAGAGTTAGCCTCTGTGGCATCCCATCATAGAAACCGATGGAGTCAGGGAAGGTAACTTAGCTGGTGGGACCCATGGGTAGTCTCCAGATTCACCTCCATCATCGACTCATGAAACTGTCATAGAAGTAGGTGTCAAAAATGTGATCCCAGGTTGCTCATCGAGATGAATGAAGTCATGATTGAGTTTTGAGCACCTTAGGAAATGCTCGGGTACAGACGAAGAAGGGCTCATATTCTATAATCCATCCAAAATGGAGGCAAGGTATGGAAACCATCCTTTATGCAAAGTGACCAGAGCAGAGAGAGATTCGTGGTAGAAGATATCATTTCACCTGAAAGTTCAAGGACAGACTGTAAGGCAAATGTTCACTGAAGTGGGTGCTCTTGGTAACCAGGCAGCCAGGAGATTTGGTGGCGTAGAGGTGCTTTCCTAATGGGAGGCTTGACTATTCTCTCCAGTTTAGCTTTTAAAGTGAGGTAGGAAGTGAACACAGCCTTCTGGGGAAAGCAGAATCTAAACCACACTGGTCCACTCCCAGCTTCTCTCTCCCACCAACCTCCATCTATCTGCTGTCCAGCCTCGGACACAGCTCTTAAAGCTATTTTTTTTTCCACTCTGAGAAATCTCAGGACCAAGGAGTAATAACATCATGTATTTGTGAAGCTCTCTGGCTTCACTCCATATCAGATGCTACTCCAGGTCACCCCTTCAGCTTAATTGGGGAGCAGGAGTCTCCCTCTCTCCACTCCATCGTGGGTGTAACTTTGGAATGGGAGAAACTTCTCTTCCATCACCATAAAGGCCAAGGCAGGGTCCCCACAGCCGTTGTCTTCATTATCAAACGTTATTTTGCTAATAGATTTCAAGGTAACTTTGATTATATCTGTGCATTTTTCAAAATGTGAAATTACAAAGTATATAGGTATTTTATTATCTGATGCTTTTAGCTACAAAGAACATCTCCAGCGATGTACTCATTCTCTCTCCAAAGGAAGAAGGAAAACAACGTGTCCTAGGGATGCCTCTTGGGGATCATCAGAGCCTTCAGGACCCCCAGACTCCCCTCTTTCCAAACTCTCCCCCACCTGCCCTTGCCCTGGAAGGTAAGATGGCTATCTCAGAAAGAAAAGCTCGTTGCTGAGTGGTTGGCCACCAAAGGCCACCTGTTGATGCCTTACCTTCTTCAAGCTGGGAGAATTGAGTGTGTGTCCCAGGGCAAAGGGGAGTCCATATTAGAAAGGGACCCCAGGGGCTTGCCCCCAGGTACCCAACGATGAGCGCTTTTAGTGGCTGTTGCTATAGCCCTTGGTAATATGATCTAAATTTTTAGAGACATGTGGGGAAAGATTAGGGATCTGGAGCTCTGATGGGAATATGAGACTGCCATATTTTGAGAAAGGTTGCAGAAATGTAAGGCCCACATCTGGTGCCAAGCAATCTAACCTCTGTGTAAGCAAATTAGAGCCATCTGAACTCAGAAAAGTGAAAGGCTGCTTTCCTTACCCAAGGATTTTTCACTGTAGGAAAGTCATTCACGGGACTGACTTAGACAGACACTTGTGTGTATACTTACGGATGTCGCAGCTTCACATCCCGTCTCTGCCACACCAATCTGTCACCTCGGACAGGTTCCTTAACTCAGTTTCCTTTCTCTAAAGACAGGGGAATAATACGGACCTCAAGCATTATTGTGAGCAATAAAACTACACAGACACACACCAAAACTACAGTGAGATACCACTTGCCGTCATTAGGAGAGCTGCATTAACAGAGAAAAGGCAGAAAATAACAAGTGTTGGGGAGGATGTGGAGGAATTGAAACCCTTGTGCATTTCTAATGGGAATGTAAAATGGTGCGGCCACTACGGAAAACAGGTGGACAATTCTTCCAAAAATTAAGCAGGCCAGGCATGGTGGCACATGCCTATGATAGACCATAAGTGGCTTGGGAGGTTGAGGCAGGAGGATCTCAAGTTCAATGCCAGCTTCAGCAATTTAGCAAAGGCTTAAGCAACTGAACAAATCCCTGTCTCAAAATGTAAAAGAAAAATAAAAAGGCTCAGGATGTGACTCAGTGGTTAAGCACCCCTGGGTTCAATTCCATGGTACCAAAAAAAAAAAGAAAGAAAGAAAAGAAAACATAGAATTGTTATATGATACAGCAATTCCATTCCTAAATATATACTCAAAAGAACAGAGAGCTTGGTTACCATGGGCTGAGAGGAAAAAGGAATGGGGAGGAATTGTTTAATAGCTATAGAGCTTCTATTTGGCATGATGAACATGTTCTGGAAATGGACAGTGTACTTAATGCCATTAAAATCACATGCTTTGGCAATGGCTAAGACAGTAAATCCTATGTATATTTTATTATGGTGAAAATTGTTAATAAATTCTAACTAGATTAAAATGGTACCTGGGATAGTTGTTCCATTTATGTCCATTGAATCTGAATAAGTTGACTTCTACAAAACAATGGCTTGTTTTCAAGCCCTCTCCTTACTGCAGAAACTGTGATGGGTCTCACCCTCAACACATGAGAATCCTCCAGGGTGCTTTTTAAATATCTCTATGTCAGGGCCAAAGCCCAGGCTTTGGGGTCCAGCACCACAGCTATTTTGTTTTAATGAGCTTTGAGGCTGACAAACACCACCATGCAGTGTTGAGATACTGGGCTAGCCTTGGCCTGGTCAGGTGGGACTTACTGGCCTTGAGCAGAATCATCTCTTTATCCCAGGGTACTGTACAAGTATTAGCATTTCTACATGAGCCATGTTGTCAAAATATTTAGGACCTTCACTTGGGTAAAGTCTACCTACAAGGAGCAAGCGAGTGCTCTCTGCTCCCACGCGCTGGTGACCTGGCCCATAGGCACATTAGCACACTGTTGGTGGAACTGCAAACTGGTTCAGCCCCTCTGGAAAGCAGTGTGGAGAATCCTCAAAAAACTAGGGATGAGCCCACCATATGATCCTGCTATTCCTCTCCTGGGTATTTTTCCAGGGGATTTAGAATCAGCACATTACAGTGACACAGCAAAATCAAAGTTATTAGCAGCTCAGTTTACAATAGCTAAATTATGGAAACAACCCAGATGTCCCTCACTGGATGAATGGATACAAAAACTGTGGTACATATATACCATGGAGTTCCACTCAGCAATTAGAAACAATGATATTGCAGCCTTTGAAGGTAAATGGATGGCTATGGAAGAAATTATGCTGAGTGAAATCAGCATAACCCAGAGAACTAAGGGTCGAATGTATTCACTCATCTATGGAGGCTGGAGCTAGACCCTGGCCATTGAGAAAGGAGGTCAATTCTCATGTTTTAAATCTGGGTAAGGTGTAATGTCATACAACCTGAAGCATTTGTAGAGATGTATTGGGAAGGTGGCGGGGTGGAGATAAGGATGGATAATTAGGGAGGGTCTTGGGGGTAAATCTAATTTTCAGGATTTATATACATATGTGTGCGTGTGTGCGCGCGCACGCGTGTGTGTTATTTCGTTAGAAGCTTGTTGGATTGTTCAACAAATAAATTTCTGAATTAAAAAAAAGACCCCCTCCCCAAAGAAAAAAAGTGAACCTGAACGCTGTGCAAGGCCCCTGGCATCTACCAGATGAATGCCATGTGGCTCCGTTTGCTGCCAGGCTGACCCGTGAGAACAAGTACGAGCCTCCAGCATAAACGATCGTTCCTCCCTTGCTGCTAACGTACAGTGGCCATGGGTTTCGCCAAGTTAGAAGCATACACTCTGGGGCAGACTGTACAAAGAGACGCCACTTATTTCAGTCCCATGTCCCGTATGTTGCTTGGTACCATTTGACAGACATAACTCCACATCTGCACCCATCTAGCACCATCCTTCTTCAGATGTATATTTTAATGTGTTTTGCAGAAACCTAAGGCAAACTTTGAAAAAGGGTAGGTTGTAGCAATGGGCCAGGATTGGAGATGAGTGATTCTAGGCCCAGCTCTCCTGGGCCTAGAAGTGTCCATCATAGAAGTCATGATCTGTCTTTTGCAGAAGTGGGGATTGAACCCAGGGACACTCTAACACTGAGCTACTCTTACATTTTTTATTTTGAGACAGGGTCTTGCTAAGTTGCTGAGGCTGGCCTCAAACTTGTGATCCTCTTGCCTCTGCCTCCCAAGTAGCTGGGATTGCAGACCTTGAGCCACAACACCTGCCTGCAATGACCATTTTTATGTGCCATAAAAGCCTCAGATGAAGAACCGAGGGTCAAGGCTCTGGTAGGCTCATTGTCCAACAGGTCTTTGTCTCTTTGGTGGCTCACTCTTCATTTTCCCATCATCAGCTATATTGTAAAGGCACCCTCTTTGCTGTGAGTTGCTATGGTGGAACTCCAGGGCTGTCTTCAACTGCTCAGGCTCAGTGACTGCAGTTAGAGATACCCTGGACCAGGGGAGGAATCATTCGGAGTCAGCACAAGCAGCAACTTTCATCCTTATGTCAAAATGCACGGATTGGCTGTGACTGATTAAATTGTGAATCTTTCCCCGTCCCCAAAGATGTACTAAAGTCCTAATTATTGGCATTTGGAAATAGAGTCTTTGTAGATGTGATCGAACCAGGATGAGGTCATTTTAGGAAGATCCCTACTCCAATATGATTGCTGTCCTCTCCTAAGGGGAACCAGGGGAAAGATGCAGACATGGAGGCACACAGAGAGAAGGCCAGGGGAGGACAGAGGCAGGGACTGGAGTGACACAGCACTGGAAGAGGTCGGGAAGGATTTTACCTGGAGGCTCAGAGCAAGCACAGCTCCAACATCTTGACTTTGAACTTCTAGTCCCCAGAGCTGTCAGAGAACACATTTCTTTTGCCTAAAGCCACCCAGCTTGGGGCGCCTTGTTACAGCAGCCCTAGGAAACTAATATGCTGCCCTTTTCTTGAGAGTCCATTCGGTGTGGACTCTGCATGTAAAGTGTCTAGAAGTCACAGATGAGCTCCGCTGTTCCGCATTGTGTTCTTTCTTTTGGTTTTGAGGCAAATTAATTAACATGATACAGAAAAGGGAGAATACAAATGCTGGAGCCCTCACTTTAAGCCCTCATGTTCTTTTGTTCTCCATTATTGCACCAAATTATTTAATTGGGTCTCTCTGATTGTGCTCAGTCACAGAAAAGAACACAGTCTATTGTGAGACGCCCGACAACCATAATGCAATATCAAATTCAATTCCCATCAAAAGTGCTCGCTGCTAAAAGCCTGCTCTGCGGCTGCAGATTAATGAAGATCTGCAATGAGCAAAGTGGTGGTCGTAGGGACATTATTTTCCTCCAATAGAAGGCCTATTCTTGAAGAACATTAAAAGCACAGAGAAGCGTTAGTCTGCTTATGGATGAAAATAAATCAAAATGAATAAGAGGGTTGATGGAAAGAGTCTGAGAGCAGCAGAGTGAATTCTGAAAATACTGTTTTTGTTTTGTAGGAACATTTTCTTTCCTTGTTTTTTCTGCCCCACCCTGGAGTTGCTTCTACAATGCTGCTGGATGCAGGATCAAAAGCTATGGATGGAAAAGCAAATCTAGAACTTAAAAGCTCAGTTATCATCAACATTTATCAGCGCAGCCTGGCGGGGTGGAGCCTGGCAGCTCACGCGCACCATGAGGGACTTGGAAATGCGTGTAAACTCGGGCGTGGGAGCCGCACCCCAAAACCAAGAATTACACAGATTGACGGCAATAATTGTGCTGTGGCCAGCAAATTAGATACTTAAATGGACGCCTGACTCTCGGGTCCCTTTGCTGTTGGACAATTGAGTTTTCTACTCCTCCTTTTCACCTCTCCCAGTGTCCTGACGGTGTTTTCTCCTTGGAATAGACTATTCCCATCTCTCTTTCTCTCATCCCAATTTAAAACTCCATCCAAAGTTCCATGAGGAATTCCTCAACCTGACAACTTTCTTAATCTCTGCCCCTTCCTAATTTCCCCAGGCTCGTATCACCTGCACTGCACCTTCGGTACAGGTGTGTATTAAACTACACACCTGTGCTGTGCCGCGAGTGGCTATTGAGCCCTGGAAATGTGGCAAATGCAGTTGTGCTATGAATGCAAGATATGCACAGGAGTTTGAAGATTTAGTGCCCAAAAATGAGAAGTATCTTGATAATTTAGTCACTTGCTGAAGCGACTTGATTTTACTGGTTTGAATAATTTGTATCATTAAAATTTATTTCCTCTGTTTCATTTGATTTTTTTTAAGAGAGAGAGAGGGACAGTGAGAGAGAAAGAGAGAATCCATTTTTATTGAGTTTTTCACGTGGCTTTTGTTGCTCTGACACTCAGTTGTGTACATGGGTGCTGGGGTTTGAACCTGTGTACTCGTGCATGCTGGGCAAGCTCCGTAACCGCCAAGCCACCGCTCCAGCCCCCGCTTATTTGACTTTTAAAGACATACCTGCTAGGAAATTTAAAATGGCATTTGTGACTCCTATTTGTGCCCCGCATTGTATTTTGCACTGGACAGCAGTGTTAAGCATACAATGAAACACGTCGGTCATCGATGGCTATCCAAAATCTTGCAATCTAAGCCAGCATCATAACTATAAAAAGACCAACTCTAGTTCTCAAAAAAGACACCAAGTTCTCCACATTAAAGTCCTTGCACTCACTCCTCTATGGTGCCCCTTCTTTCTAGGGCATGCCAAGACTGCTTTTCCCAGGGCAGGTGGATGAGCCAGCTCCAACGCCTTCGGCCCCCCGTTATGCTCTTTTTCCTCCTAGGGAGGCAGGTCCAGCCTCCATTCTTTGATGCATGCCTGTGTTCTCTTGCCCTGTCTCTATTTTATCTTATCAAAGATTCATTCACGTGTCAGTGTGAATGATCAATTATGCTTAATATGCAGCCTTCTTTACATTGGGGTGTGTGTGTGTGTGTGTGTGTGTGTGTGTGTGTACCAGAGATTGAACCCATGGGCACTTAGCACATCCCTAGCCTGTTTTTTTTTTTTTATTTTGAGACGGGGTCTCACCTAAGTTGCTGAGGCTGGCCTCCAGCTTGCAATCCTCCTGCCTCAGCCTCTCAAGTTGCTGGGATTACATGTGTGAGTCACTGTACCAGGCACTACTGATCCTGTAGACACTCTCTCATCCTCCTTGATGACCTCTGCACTGACTTTTTGTCCTGATCTTTTGTCCTATGTTGTCCCTGTGGTTGGTGACAACCTGCTTCTCACTGAGAATGCATCTTTTTCCTACATTGGCGTAATGGGGATTTTACCATGTAACTCATAATGATCTTCAGCACCAAAGAGCTTCCAATTCTCAAAGAATTACCCAACAGAACCTTGATTCGTGCAGCTTGGTTTCATCTCCAAGACTCTGAAATCAGCTTCCCCTTCATTGCCAAGCCTGGTTCCTCCACCTTAGCCATGGGCATTTCCCAGTCCTTAGTCCTTTTCTGTTCTGCCAGAACAACTTCCTTCCTTGGCTTCCCCACCAACCCTACCCTGCCTGACCTTGTGATAAGTTGTCAACAGACTCTTTTCCGCCCCCTGAAGCCTCCTCCTTTGACCTTCCACAGAGCCACCTTGCCTAGGTCCAGCCTGGAAACACCATGCACCTTGCTCCCACACAGGGCTGTTTTTAGATACAGCAATCCGTTGGTCTAATTCATCTCCTACTAATACTTCTGCTATCTTATCACTTCCTGATTTAGAGTCCACCACGGTTTTGTCTTCTCTTGGTAGCGATGAGCCCGGCTTGCTCTTGCTTAGCTGCTTCTCAGCCTCCTCTCCCTGAGGAATGATCTGAACCCCGCCTCCGGACCCTTTCCGCGTGACTTCGCCTCTTACGGAAGGAATCAAGGCCACTCAATTCCTGGTTCCTCGATTCCGCTCTTCTCCACCTCAGCCCTCATCCAAATGGTCAAGGTCACCATCTTCTTCCCTTAGAACATGACACATCTGCTTCCTCTAGAAATCTGCTTTATCAATATTTCATTCTATTTTTTTAAAAGAGAGAGAGGGACAGTGAGAGAAAGAGAGAATCCGTTTTATTTAGTTTTTCATGTGGCTTTCATTGCTCCGACACTCCACTGTGTACGTGGTGCTGGGGTTTGAACCCACGTCCTCACACATGTCAAGCAAGCACTGTAACCCCCCAGCCGCTGCTCCAGACCTCATTCTATGTTTTTGTGTTTTTCCTGGCATTTTCCTTCTCTCCCTCTTCCTTGGCTCTTTCCTCCCTGCCTAATTAATTTTAAAATCCTTCCCCTGACATTTCTACCCTTTTCGATTCTGCTCTCGCTGTTAAGTGGCTTCGAAAGGCAACCTGCACTCATGCATTACTTGTGACTCTGCAAGAGCGTCTGGGCTCCAGAATCTCTTGTGAGGACGGACGGCCTCCTTTCCAGGTCACTGAGACTCTGTTTCTCAGTCTCAGTGCCAACCTTTGGCGTCGTCACCTCTGCTCCTCTTTCCTGAATATTGTATTCAGGCTTCCCGTGCAGTGCTCGTTCCTGGGTCTCCTCTTACTTTCCTGGAGTTCCCCCCACCTGTTCTCATGACTCCACCTTCCTTGCTCACTCCCTAAACACAAGTCCCCAAGATTCTGTCTTCAACTTTACTCACCCGCCCTGTACTGCTGTCATTCACCTGTCAAGTCAGCCAGGATGACTCCTACACACACACGCACACAGACACACATGCACACACACGAACAGTGCACACATGCAAGAACACATGCACACACGTGTGCTCACATCCATGCACATGTACACACGTAGGCACACACGTGTGCATGCACGCACACACACAGCACCTGCATCTCACTCCCAAGTTCTTGACTGGCAATAATGGCCCACTGGTGTGCCCCAGGCTTTCCCTGCCCACACAGAATCTGTTGTCCTCGCCTCCTGACTCCCCATCTCTTCTCTGGCCACTGGCCCTTGGAGTCTTAGACTCATCTTTGACTCTTGCATTCAGACCTGATGGCACCCTGTTGATTCTGCCCTAGCGGTATTCCCTTTCTTGCTGTCCCCTTCCATTTTCGAAATGTCACCTCCATTAAGGTCTCAAGAATGTCTTCCTTATATTGTGACAGCCTCCCTTCTGCCTCCCCACCTCGGCCCCCAAGCTCATTCTGTGATTGTGAACCAGGTCTGCTTGGTCTTCCTGAGACATGCATCTAGCACAGCAGGTTCAACGCCCTTCGGAACTGTGCCTTTCAACAGAAGGTCCAAGCCTGTAGTCCAGCTTTGCGGATTAGGGACAATGGTCCAGCTTTCTCTCCTCCTCTTTCTATTTTCCCACATTTCAACCAATACGGTGAATTCTTCCTGTTTTCCAAACCTCCGCCTTTGCTCTTGCCATGAAGGTCCTTACTTTAGTCCTCTGTGTGCCAGGCTCCGTTGTCACATAAAGCCATTGTGCTGCAAATGGCTACATTTGTGTTACCAATGGTTACATCAGGCTCACCTGTGCTATCACTTCCATAACACCCAGTTTTCTGAGTGCAATGATTCTATCGCTCTTAATCTCAAAGATTTGCTATCGTTTCATCATATAGTACATACTGACAATGTCTTATTTGCAACTGATTTCAGTTTGCCAAAGAATTTTCCCTGCTGTGCTTTTTTTAGGATTGAAGCGCTCTCTCTCTCTCTCTCTCTCTCTCTCTATATATATATATATATATATATATATATATATATGTCGGGGTTTCCGGGACCCTGGCATGGGAAGGGCCTAACCCAAAAGAGAGAGCAACAAGATGGCGGCTGGTGTGTGCTGATTGGTGTAGCCCTGCGTGCTTGGCGCGTGTTCGCTCACATGATGCGTGATCTGCTTGCTAATTGGTGGAGGTTGGAGATATCTATGAGGGGGCTGAGGTTGGAGGAGGAGAAGAAAAATAAAGAAGCAACTGAAGCACCAGAGCTGTTCTCATGTCTCTCTGCGGGCAGGGGGCGCGACATATATATATATTTTTTAGATGGATATAGAGATACAATTGAGGGGGAAACATTATCAAACATTCAAGAATCAGTGTATATATACTTAGTTATCTAGGGCTAATGCCATGTCATGGATGCCCAGCTTGGGTCCCCCTTGTTGCTATTTCCTCCAGAAGAACTGCTGAGTTAAATGGATATCTTGTGGAGGACAGTGATCTCCTTCTGAGATGATTCCCCCAAATTCCCACCCTCCAGTTTCCTAGGAGTTCTTCAGTTCCCCTCCCTACGCCTCCAAGTATCCTAGGGAGTCATCTCCCTGTTGCATTGAGAATCATACAATTTGAAGTTATTATTAGCTTTGCTGTCTAACATACTGCTTCCCCATGTATTCTAGCTTCCACAGATGAGAGAAACTATTTGGCCCTTGAGTCTCTGACATTGGGATACTTCACTTAGCATAATTCTTTCCATCTCTATCCATTTGATCTCAAAAGCCATAATATCGTCTTCTCTAATGGCTGAGTAGTATTCCATTGTATATATGTACCAAAGTTTTTGCATCCACTCATCGAGTGAGGGGCATCTGGATTGGTTCCATAATCTAGCTATAGTAAATTGAGATGCTATAAACATTGATGAAGCCACGTCACTGTAATATGCTGATTCTAACTCTTTTGGGAAAATACCCAGGAGTGGGATAGCTGGGTCATAAGGTGGTTCCATCCTTAATTTTTTGAGGATTCTGATAGACCCATAGCCAACATTATCCTCAATGGAGAAAAACTGAAAGCATTTCCACTGAATTCTGGTACAAGACAAGGCTGTCCGCTGTCCCCACTCTTGTTCCATGTAGTCCTTGAAACCCTTGCCAGAGATATCAGGCAAGACAAGGAAATCAAAGGTATTCATATAGGAAAAGAGGAAGTTAAGTTATCTCTATTTGCTGATGACATGGTTCTATACCTAGAAGACCCAATAACATTGGCCAGAAAACTCCTAGAGCTCATAGGTGGTTTTAGCAAAGTAGCTGGCTACAAGATCAACTCCAGTAAGTCTCTAGCTTTCCTTTACTCCAGCAACAAATCTGCAGAAGAAGAAATCAGGAAATCTCTCCCATTCACCATCACTTCCAAAAAAATGAAATACTTGGGCATAAAGCTCACAAAGGATATTAAGGACCTTTACAAAGAAAACTATCAAACACTAAAAAAATAAATTACAGAAGACCTGAATAGATGGAAAAACATTCCATGCTCATGGTTAGGCAGAATCAATATAATAAAGATGGCTATTCTACCCAAAGCCCTATGCAGATTTAATGCAATCCCCATTAAGATACGAATGGCATTCTTCACAGATATAGAAAAAGCAATTCTCAAGTTCATATGGAATAACAGGAGACCCAGACTAGCCAAAACATTATGCTACATGAAGGAAAAAGTAGGGGATATCTCAATCTCTGACCTGAAATTATACTACAGAGCTGTAGTATCAAAAACAGCATGGTATTGGTATCAAAACAGAACTGAAGACCAGTGGAAGAGAACAGAAGATCCTGAGATAAACCCCCACATATTTAACTATTTGATATTTGATAAAGAGGGCAAAAGCGTAGTGTGGAAGAAAGATAGTCTGTTCAACAAATGGTGTTGGTCAAATTGGACAGCCATGTGTAGACATCTGAAGCAGGATCCTGCCGTGCTCTTTTAGGTGCCCATCATCCCTGTGCGCTTAGCAGGGTGCAGTATTCAGGGCTTCCAGAACCTGAAGGCAGTTTTCAGAGACGTAAGCCAGGCAATGTTCAACGAAAACAGAGCCGAATAACTGGAATTCCTACCCAGATCCTGGGACTTCCCTCCCAGCCTTCATTTTGCACTGCTTCATTTTGGATGCATTATCTGTGCTCCTGTCTCATCCCTGCTACTGCAGTATGGAGCCCTGGAAGGCAGGACCCTGAACTTCTCTTCAGGTGGGACTGCACCAATTGTTTTTGGCCAGAGCAGCAAATAACCAGCAGAATTGGATTTATATGTGTCCTAATTGGTTGATGACAATTTTGCATCATTAAAGAGGCTTCTGAAAGCCTCCCAATCAATAACAACTTCATTCTGATGAGCATGTTTTATATCAACTAACCGGCCACAGTCTCCCCGGAGTTTCTATCCGCATTTCCACAGCTAACAGGCAAGCGATTCCTGAACGCTCCCACTTTGGGAAAAACCCGCCATCTCCATTCTTCCCAAAACCCTATATAAGACTAGGTCTCGTATTCAGGTCATGATTGGACTTTCATAGAAAAATCTCACAGCAGTTATGACCTTACTATTTTCTCCCTTGTATTTCTACCAATTTTTTCCACTTTATGTTTTGTAGCACTCTGATTTGGCATAAAAAGGGTGAAGGTCATTCCAATCTTCGAATTGTTGCACTTATGCCATACAAAACCAGCCTCTCTGGTCCACTCAATGCTTTCACCTTGACTTTGCCCTGGTCGTATTACTACCATCACTTTATCTTTCTTACCGTTTTCCAGATTTAGATTTTGCCATACCTCTATTTTTGTGAGTACTAGGGTTTGGGGCCAGAAGTGCTGAACCCCTGAGTCACAGCCCCAGCTCTGTTTTGGTTTGGTTTTTTTTGTTTGTTTTTGAGACAGAGCCTTACTAAGTTGCTGAGGCTGGCCTTCAACCTACGATCCTCCTGCCTCAGCTTCCCCAGCCTCTCAGATTACAGTCGTGTGCCTCTGCACCCACGCTCCACACCTCCATTTTTTACTTGTCCATATAATATTTTAAAAGTTGTGTTTCATCTAAGCATTTATATAGCTTGTAAGAGCAAAATGTAGAATCAAGATACGGGTGTGGGCAAGGTGGGGGTAACTCTGGTTTAAGAACATATGCATATCGTAGTGTTACTTTATATGCATTTATGATTGTACAATAACTCAACTCCTTAATAAAAATTTTAAAAAATTAAAATTTGTATTTCTTATAAATAACATAGAATAGGACTATGTTTGTAAACTCACTCTGAAATCTCCTTCAGTGAAAAAAATTTAGTGGCTTCCTACTAATTGCGATTTCTGATGTATTTGTGCCATTTTATTCGTGATCTCTTCTGAGTTGATTTTCTTGCTGTTTCCTCTTCCCCTTCTCTGCTGTTCATCTCTTCACTAAATTGGGTTGCTTTGTTGTTTGATTTTTTCTTCCAGCCCTGGTAGTATTCTTGGAAGAACACAGTGGAGACTGACCTGGGCTTTTATGGTGGGAGGCAGGACTGGAGTTAGGATTCCACATGTGGTTTGTGCTTCTCCTCAGCACCCAGGGCGAGACTAACCACACTTTGTGACCACCTTTCTAGAATGTAAGGCAGAGGTTTAAAAGCAACCAGTGGTCAAACGAAAGATGGAGTCAACTCTTACACTGGTGGCGTCCACTTTCTGGGTGCTCTCCTTGGAATTAAAGCATCTTGTGTCTCCAGCGAGGTTGAACACTCAGTCCTTCCTCATCTACTGACCGCTCTGTGTCTGACCAGGGAGTTGAACCCTTCGTCGGTTTCTTGCACACTCAGCCAGGTCACCGGCAGTGAGTTCCAGGGGTCCACCTGATCTCTGCTCTCCAGCTCTTCTTCACTGACGGCCGTTGCTTGAACAACTTGGCTCTCATTCTTCGGTTTATAATCTGCCCATGGTGCAGGTGGCTACATACTGCTGGAGGATTCTGGCATCCTGGACGAGCCCTCACGTGCATCAGGATGACTCAGTCCACAAACTTCAGTTGCAACACAGCTTATTTTATTTTCTTTATGAATTTAATTTCTATTTTAAGCCCTTGGGAAAGGGTTCAGGGAGATTCCAATCAACTGAAAATTAAGTTTCTACCTCTCCCATGGAAAACAGAAGGCTCTGGTAGGTTTACATTGTGTCGAGGCACTGGGTATTCTTAATAAAGTATTCTCAATGAAGTCAGTATCTAAATGTCATTTAATGTCTTTAAAGACATTTATTTGTGCTTTGATATCATACACATTCTCTCACTTTACCCTCTCAATGTACAGGTCTAAGAGGAATTGTAGACTTTCCTGAAACATTTTATCACACAAAATAAAAACAACTTACTCAAATGTTTCTCTTTCACTTTGTATTTTGAAATCTGGGACCAAATTTATCATTCAGTTAAAGAAACAATTCCATGCCACTCTGGGGTGCTCTCCACGTGAGCAGGGTCACATTGCCTTTTGATCCTTACCTCCAAGCACATCACCTGGCACACAGGTGATCAACAAATATTTGTAAAATAAAACAACACATTTCCTGGTTGTGGAATAACTGTCGTTCCTTATGAAATTTCTTTTTTTTTTTTTTTTTTGACAGAGAGAATCAATTTTTATTGAGTTTTTCACATGGCTTTCATTGCTCTGACACTTAGTTGTGTAGTGGGTTGCTGGGGTTTGAACCCATGTACTTGTGCATGCCAGGCAAGCGCCGTAACCACCAAGCCACCGCTCCAGCCCTTCTTATGAAATTTCTGATCTAGAGTTGTATGCATTTTATTGTGCATCATTTCAAGCCCTTACTTTTTCTTTTTGTTGTTGTTGTTGTTTTAAAGAAAGAGGACGGGGGGGGGGGATTTTATTTAGTTTTTCATGTGGCTTTCGTTGTTCTGACACTTCATTGTGTAGGTGGTGCTGGGGTTCGAACCTGCATCCTTGCGCATGCCAGCCAAGTGCTGTTAACCACTAAGCCACCCCTCCAGCCCCAAAACCTTTCTTTTTAATTAGATGGGAAATGAGCCAGAAGTGAAGGGAGAAAATAATGGCGGGATGGAAACAGGAACAGAAGGAGAAGAGGAAGATGAGATGGTCTCTGCACAACTCCACTAGTTGACAATAAAAATTTTCCTTTTCTTGTTTTTTCAAAAATAGATATCCTTATCTACATCCTTTTTTACTGATGCTTTTTTTTTTTTAAGAAATGCATTGCGCATTTGACATATGCAAAACGAATCAAAGAAGAGCTGAGCAGAATCATCCAAAAGCCATCACCAGGGCTGCACCTGCTGTCTGCTTAGGTAGGTAGGCGTAGACACAGGGAAACAGAGAAGTGTAGGTACCGCGAGACATCGGGAAACGCAAATGAACCAAGTCCTGAATGCAATGGGGGCTTTCCAGGGGCTGAGGCTGGATAGCTGCTGGGAAGAGGACCTTAGGGAAAGGGTGTCTCTGGCCACGCTTGTACCTTAAAGAACATTTGGAAGTTCTAAACTCACACACAAAGCCAACAGCCTTAAAACAAGAATTACCTCAATTTAATTTAGTGCCCTGCTATGAAAAGATATATTTAGGATTTTTTTTTTAAAAAAAGAGAGAACAGAGAGGAGACACACAGAAAAAAATCAATTTTTACTGAGTTTTTCACGTTGCTCTGACACTTAGTTGTGTACATGGTGCTGGGGTTTGAACCTGTGTACTTGCACATGCCAGGCAAGTGCAGTAATCACGGAGCCACGGCTCCAGCCCCTATATTTAGATTTTTTTTTGCACATTAATTTTTTTATTAAGAGTATATAGAGATACAAATGAGAGGGAAACATTATCAGACCATCAATAACCAAAGTATATATACATAGTTATCCAGGGTTAATGCCCAAACATGGATGACCACCTTGAGTTTCACCTGTTGCAGTTACCCCCAGCAGAACTCTTGCATAAAATGGGTATCTCGTGGAGGAATAACCTCTGCTGAGATGGTTCCCCCATATTCCCACTCTCCAATATCTTAGGAGATCTTCAAATACCCTCCTCCCACCCTCTCCCCCTCCCTATGCCTCCCAGTATCCTAGGGTACCATCCCCCTATGAGGCTGACAATCATACAGTTTGAGGATATTATTAGTTTAGCCATTTAACCTACTGCTATATTTAGATTTTTAATAGACCAATTCTTTTGGCCACCAAATTTATTTCTGAAATATCTGCAGAAATTATTTCCTTTTGAAAACTCTCCAGCCGTACTCCAAATGCTTTGAATTCAACTACCCAGTAGAAAATCTCTCTCTCTTTTTGTTAATAAAATAAAGTAATTAAAAGTTGAACATTGTTGCTCTTGGAAAATATTCTTTACGGAGAAGTTGATTTCTTTGATATAATATTCACTTCCCTTGGGGAAACACTCTCAATAAATGAAAATATTTTTACAGCAAATAATCTATTGCTTTAAGTTCATTTAAATTGACTTGATAATCTTTCAATTCCTGTGGCAAATTCCTATGTGGAAAGAATTTTAATTAAAATAAAAGTAATATATGCATATGACTAAAGAAACAGTACAAAGAGATCATAAAGGGAAGAACAGTTCCCCGCCCAGCCCTCCCCGTGAGATAGCCATTTTAAACACTGCTATGTGAGTGCTCTGGGTGGTTATTGAAACTGTCCCAATGCTGCACGTCCCCACTAGTTCCTTCTCCAGGAAGGCTGGCCTCACTGATGCCCCTTGTTAGAAATGAAATTATTAAAAACCCTAAGGTGCCATGAGAACCTCAAACACGTGCCCAGAAGTGGGTGAGCAGGACTTTGCTTCTGCAGCAGGTGCGCTGACAAAGGGGATCTGATGAGCAAGCACACCTGGGCAGGCAGTCCACCTGCTTATATCTCCAACGCGATGCCACCCTGCCCTTCGCTCTGATTGGAGGAGCTCAGGGGTACAATCTGCACCCTTGGCTATTATAAAATTGGGGTGGTGAAGAACAGAGCTGTGGTGTAATGGGACGATATCTGATAAGGAGTTTAAAATCGGATTACCTCTGACCACATGGTTCCCCATCCAAGGTGGCTTCTTTTTACATAGGGACCTTGAGACCTCAGCTTTTCCATTCTTCTCTCTAGTTCTTCTCCCTGACTTGTACCTGCTTCATATTTGGACCCTCATGTACTTGTGCTGTATTTTTTTTTTTTTTTTTTGGTCGGGGACTGGTGTGGGGGTTGGATCCTATAAAGTTTTCAATCCTCATTTTATCGTGCACATTCTGTATCTTTAGTAAACCATCAAGTTCTTCCAATGTCTTAATTTTTCTATCCATCCAAAAGAATCCTTTTAGGGAGACTTCTATCCTCTTACAGAAGTCTATATTGATTATTTTTTAGGCTCATACACAACCTGTCTTACTAGAAACTACCTTCTTTTCTTTTTTAAGAGAGAGAGAGAGAGGGAATCAATTTTATTTAGTTTTTCGTGTGACTTTTGTTGCTTCGAAACCTCATTGTGTACATGGTGGCGTCCTAGTGCATGCCAGGCAAGCCCCATAACCGCAGAGCCACCACCCCAGCCCACCTTCTATGCTTTTCTTGATGGAGTCCACAATTTCCTAAATCTCAGGTCTTCCCTCATTTTGTTGGAGCATATCCAAAGAAGGGTATGTGAAAAATAAACTGTATGGCCTCTCATGCTTCTGAAAGTATTTTTATTCTGCCTTTGTAACTCATGAACACTCCGGGTATAGAAATTCATGGAAGCACCTCCTTCTCTTTCACATCTTAGAACACAATATCGCCCCTTGCCATCCAGAATGACTGATGAGAAGGCTAATGATAGTTTAATTTTTGGTCTTTTGTGATTTATTTTTTCTCAATAAATGCTTTAAACATATGCTATCCCTGTCATTCTGCACTATTGTGTAGGTGTGAGAATCTTTTATGCGAGCTGTTATGTGAGGACACCCTTATAATTGAAGATCTGTGGCTCCCTTCAGCTTGGGGAAACACTCTTACATTTTTGTTATTATACTCTTTTTGTTAATTTCCCCATCTCCAATTTTTCCCTCCTTTCTTATTTGGAATTCAAATCTGTACATGGGCTTACCAGAACATTTCTGTATCCTTATTCTTTCTCTCATATTTCTTGTCTTGAAATGAATGACTTGCTTTATATCCTTCCAATTCTTATTCTTCAGATGATCTTCAAACACTCTACTAGAGTTTTTATCTCATCAAGTAAGTATTTAAGTTTTAAAAGTTCTTTCAATATTCCTCTTAATGTTGTATTACATTCATTTTTTGGACATATTACTTTCTTTACCTAATAGTTCATATTGAAGGATTTGTTTTTAAGATTTGTGTGTGTGTGTGATTGCTTTTTTGATTTAGTTTCTCATGCAGCTTTTGTTGCTCTGACACTTTGTTGTGTACGTGGTGCTGGGGTTTGAACCAGCATCCTTGTGCATGCCAGGCAAGCACCGTAACCGCTGAGCCACTGCTCCAACCCCATGCTTCCTATTCTTTTTTTTTAATTCAGAAATTTATTTGTTGAACAATCAAACAAGCTTCTAATGAAATTATATATATATATATATATTAGATTTACCCCCAAGAGCCCTACCCAATTACCCACCCTTATCCCCCCACCTCCTTCCCAATACATCTCTACAAATGCCTTAGGTTGTATGACATTACCCCTCATCCAGATTTAAAACATGATAATAGACCTCCTTTCTCAATGGCCAGGGTCTAGCTCCAGCTTCCACAGATGAGTGGAGACATTTGACCCTTGGTTCTCTGGGTTATGCTGATTTTACTCAGCATAATTTCTTCCATAGTCATCCATTTACCTTCAAAGGCTGCAATATCATTGTTTCTAATTGCTGAGTAGAACTCCATGGTATATAAGTACCACAGTTTTTGGATCCATTCATCCAGTGAGGGACATCTGGGTTGTTTCCATAGTCTAGCAATAGTAAATTGAGCTGCTATGAACATAGATATTGCTGTGTCACTATAATGAGCTGATTCTAAATTCCCGGGAAAAATACTGAGGTGTGGAATAGCAGGATCATATGGTGGGCTCATGCCTAGTTTTTTGAGGATTCTCCACACTGCTTTCCAGAGGGGCTGTACCAGTCTGCAGCTCCACCAACAGTGTGTTAGTGTGCCTCTCTCTCCACAGCCCCTCCAGCATCTGTTATTGTTCATTTTCTTCATTTTTGCCAATCTGACTGGTGTGAGGTGAAATCTTAATGTAGCCGACGAACATATCGCCACGGAGAAGCCACGCTTCCTATTCTTGATCAACACTTATTATTTGTTCTCTTTCATTCAGAGAATTTTTCAATTTCTTCCTCCACTCACAAAGCCCTTCCGTTTCTCTGTGTCCGTAGAATTAGGCTTGTTTCATTTCTTCACTTTCACTTAACGAATCCTGAGGTTGTCAGTAGAAACACATATGCCTGGTCAAAATCGTCTATCAGAATGATTAAAGTTGTTCATCTATGCACGTATTAGGCACAGGGAAGTTAAGAAAGAACTTGTGGCTTCTTTTCACGTTGGTCTTATCTGCTTGAGAGTGCACAAGTTAGGAACGACTTTGACCACAAGTAACAAAATCCGCATAGGCTTGGTTTAAGCAAGTAACGGGCGCTTGCTCTTGTCTCTGAGAAGTGTGGAGGTAGATAGCAGACAACACGCACTCATCTTCTCAATGTGCTATCAGGAAGCGAGGCGCTCTCCGTTCCCATTCCACCCTCTCTAGTATGTTGGCCTCTGTCCTCTACCTGTCACCGCAGGCAAATGGCTCCTGCAGCCTCAGCACCATCTGCCCCATGTGAGGCGGCATGAAGCGCAGAGCACCAGTCACATCTGTCCTCCTCTATTAGGGAAGCAAAAGATTCCCTGCCCCTCCTCACCAGACTCATGCTCACTTCCAAATGGGCACAACTGGCACCTGACGATCATCTCTTCTTGGCATCTGGGAAAATGAATGCAGGACAGGCGTGCTGCTGTCCTGAACAAAATCAGAATTAGCAAGGACCAAAAGGGAATGGACACTGGGTAGGCAACCAACAATGTCTGTAGCAAAATATGATTTGGGGGGGTGGGTGCTGGGGGTTGAACCCAGAGGCACTTTACCACTGAGCTATATTCCTAGCCTTTTTTTCTTATTTTTTATTTTGAGATAGGGTCTCACTAAGTTGCTTAGAGCCTCACTAAGTTGTTGAGGCTAGCCTTGAACTTGCAATCCTCCTCCTTCAGCCTCCCAAGTTGCTGGGATTGCAGGGGTACACCACCATGCTCAGCTCAGAATATGATTTTTTAAAATCATATGCCCCTCACTGTGCGAGTGGATTCAAAAGTATTCTACTCTGCTATTAGAGTAATGATATCATGGCATTTGCAGCCAAATGGATGGAGATGGAAAAAATTATGCTGAGTGAAATATCCCAAACTCAGAGATTCAAGGGCCAAATGTTTTCTCTCATATGTGGAAGCGAGAATACAATCAGAAACAGACTGAAAGTTAGCTAAGCTCAATAATAATCTCAACATAGGTGAATTTTTACATAAACGGGGGAAACAAAACTTTGAAGCTGGGGAAGAAAGGAGAGAGGCAGGGAGGGGAGAGAAGGGGGTTATCAATGCAGCTAGAGGGAGGGAGTAGGGGGGTTATCAATGCAGCTGGGAGCCCTTGACTCCCATGAGAAGCCCAACTAACATGGGGGTAAAGTAGGGGAGACACGGGAAGAGAGAGTGGTCAAAGCGGGGGGATCATGGACTCGGATCAGCCTTAACTTACTTTGTGAATATCCATGTGTTCATGAATGTGTAACAGCGATTCCCTGCAATATGTAAGACTATGTTGAACGAATAAAAAAAAGGAAAAAAACCCAAAAATTTGAAAAGCAACTATATAATCAAATGTAAAATATAATATGTAATGTAAGTACCAATAAAATCCCACTGGTAGCTTACAAAGCATAGGTGATACCACAGAAGACATTTCCACATTTTAAAATGAAGTTCGTTTGATGTATCTGTTGAAACTATCTGGCAACCCAAAGTACACTATGAAAATTCAGGATTAAAATGCATTTGGGTTACAACCAAATTGCATAAAGGTTGTTACAGACCATCGGCTTCTGTACCTTCATCCTAAATAGTATTTTCTGTGGGAGAAACTCTTTTTCTTGAAGGCTGCTGCCCCTTCCTGCTTGACATACATTGTACCCAAGTCAGGACCATAACAGGTGAATGCAAAACCTATGGCCAGACACATTTTTTTTTAAAGAGAAGGAAGGTTAAAATGAAGTCCAGAACCTCATCTTTACTTACAAACGCCTAGCATGTTAAATATTTTTATTTATTTTATGGCTAATGCGTAACTGTCTATCAGCCAGGTCTTACCTCCTTGAGACATCTTCTGCAGGAGGTAGCCTAGGATTCCAATGCCCTCTCCAGCAAGCTCCACTTAAAATTTCTTAAAATATTTAGTTTTAAAGGGGATATGTCATTTAGGATTGGCTTTTGTTGCAACTAATGTAAAACCCAAAATAACAGTGACTTAAACAAAATGGAAATTGATTTCTCCATATGAAAGAACTGCACAGATAGGAAAGCCAGGTTTACCAAGGCAGTCCATGAAGTCTTCATGGTCCAAGGCCTCCTCTGCACTCCGCTTTGCTCAGCACACAACTTCCCCTCAGTGGTCCAGAAGGGCTGCTTGAGTTCCAGCCATTACAGTCCCATCTGTAGAATAGAAAGGAGTAAAAGATACATTGAGACTACTTCCTGGAAGATGCATATGATACTTCCTATACGTCCTTGGCTCCATACATGGACACACCTAGGTACAAAGGAAGCTGGGGGGAAAAATCACCTTCATTCCATGCGGCTATGTGGTCAATTAAAAACTAGGTGTTCTACATCTAGGGAAAAAACAGATATTTGAGTCAAATGCCATCTCTGTCACAAAAGGCAACTGACAACATTTGGTAAGTCTGTCTATCTTATTATACATGATATGCCGGGTCCTGTCCTGAGTGCTCTGTGTGGATTAACTTATTTCATTCCCATGATAACCGTGTGATGCAGGTGTTGCTATCTCTATTTCTTAGCTGAGCAAATTAGGCGTACAGAGCTTATTCTACTTGATACCCAGAACACAGCCTAGCACAGTACCTCTTGCCCTAATGCATCTAATCAATGATTTTGAGGGACCTTGTCTGCCAAGGGAAAGACAGATGTGTGAGAGGCTGTCGGAAGCCTGCCACCGTGGGTAGGGCCGTTTGCAAAGGGGGGTAAATTATTCATGTTTATTTTCTAAGATCCTGTGCTGGGAAGCAAGCATATCAGGGCTGTGTGCTTGGATGAAGAGCCCTGTGATGAGACTTGTTGGCTAAATATCCCACGGGGGCCTGGAATCACTGCAGATGATTTCACATTGCTGGCCTTGGGCTGTGGCTAGACCTGGCTCTGTGCTATGGAGCTGGGGTGGACCTCAGAGATCCTCAGAGGTGACCTAGAACAGGGAACGACTAGCATCTGACTGTGGGGCAGATCCACCAAGAACTGTATACACCAGAGAGACTTGTTGAAGGCAACCAGCACCAGTGTTTTCCTGAGAACCCTTCGATTTTATTTATTTTATTTTATTGGTGCATTATAATTAAACACAACAGTGAAATTCATTGTGACATATCTGAACACATGTGTAACATTACAATATAACTTGATGAATTCCTGGGGATCTTTTTAAAGTCCCAGAATTATAATCAGACACATGGTTTTTTCTCATTAAAACAATCTGGGCAGGGGCTGGAGCGGTGGCTCAGCGGTTACAGCGCCTGCCTGGTATGTGCAAGGATGCAAGTTCAAACCCCAGCACCACGGACACAACTAAGTGTCAGAGCAATGAAAGCCATGTGAAAAACTCAATAAAAATTGATGCTTTCTGTTTCTCTCTCACTGTGCCCCTCTCTCTTAAAAAAAAAAAAAAAAAAGCAAAAACCAAAAAAAAACCAAAACAACAATTTGGGCAAGAAATACATAAGCAAAATCAACATTTCCAAAAAGCACTCTCATGCATCTTCTTATCTCAGCTTCCACAATAAAGTTGCAGTGTTCTAAAGTGATGTCAGGTCACGAGAGTGGCCAGGTTATTTTGCTCTGAATTTTTAAACGGTTCTAGTAAACCATAGACTGTCACGTTTATTACAGTTTCCTCATCCTGCAGGTCACTTGCCAAATAAACTACCCGGAAGAAACAGAAGGGCTAAGTAGGAGATTTTTGGGTGCGGATTTTTTTTTCATTGTGCCCTAATATGCATTTGCTCTCTTAGCAACAAAGGACTTGAGCTCCCGACAGCCTTGCTGTGTGATAAGTGTCATATTACCCTTCCCACAGGAGCCCTTCTCTGGCTGCACGGTGCACGTCATTCATTGCAAGTTTACTTCATTCCCCCAGATTCGTAGCCGATGCTCTGTGGACCATAAAATTTCAGCTGCAAACCCAGAACATCTCATTATTTCTGAAATATCAAGCTTGTATCTTCTTGATAAATAATTCCTACTAGTATAATGTATCAGACTAAAACATATTTTCTGAGGCCAGTGAGGTTAAAGCGGCAATCTCACCTTTTTTAATTTTTTTGCCCTGAAGACAGTGATTTCCATATATAGAGTGACCCCGGTTTGTGTTGAACATGGGGAATGAGGATGAAGTATGAAACGACACATATTGCTGTCAGAGATTGGAAATGAGGCCTGCTAACCTGTAGGCAGCCTTCCAGACTAATCAGGCCGTGCATTCCCAATGTATTCAGATAG
This sequence comes from Aplodontia rufa, assembly GCA_004027875.1. Lineage (NCBI taxonomy): Eukaryota > Metazoa > Chordata > Mammalia > Rodentia > Aplodontiidae > Aplodontia > Aplodontia rufa. The sequence goes on along the minus strand of PVKS010027099.1, from coordinate 124 downwards.
CTGCCTACCTGCTCAACGGGGCTGCGGCGGCCAGTTTGCTCCTTTCTCTTCCTCCTCCTCCTCCTGCTTCCCCTCCTCCTCCTCCTCTTCCTCTTCCTCCTCCTCCTCTTCCTCCTCTTCCTCC
>PVKS010027098.1:0-27885 GCA_004027875.1 Aplodontia rufa | reverse complement strand
AATAGCTTCCATCTTAAATTTAAAAAAAAAATCCACTAAGTACCATATACTCCCACAACTTCCCAAAATATCAATAGTAAACTATTTTTAAAAATTCTCTTTTCAATATTCTGTTCATTCTCATTTTGTCTTCAGTTCATTGTAATTAAATTTCACACAAACAACTTGTCAAAATTGTACATAACCTCTATGGACAAATAAATTGTTTAATTCTCACATCTCAGATAACTCTTAATGAATGGCCTTTGATGCTGTGGCCTCTGGTTCCTACCTTTCCAAATACCCTTTCGCTTGGTAAATGGAACCCTACAAGCTAAACAAATGAAGGTATTGGCCTAGAAATGTTGAGTAGCTTGCTCTATTAACTTTTTCTGTACTGGTGCTCAATTCCTGAGTTATAATATTCAGCATATTTACTGTAAATATTGTAGACTATGTAGCAACTAATTATTCTATGTCTTTAACTTACTGGTTTATTTGTTTGCTTATTTTAAATTTGTGAATTAGTTTCTGTTATTTGTAACCCCAAAGTCCAAATAGGCTTTCTAATTAGCTTGCTGAAATGGCTGTACCTGATATGTGGACTAAGCTCTATATGGAGACACAGGCAAGGCAAATTTTAGCAGATGACCCTGGTTAAAACACCTAAGTGGAATATGGGAAGAGTACTGGAAGTCTGTGAGTTTCTTTTGGTTTTATCAAAAATTAGTTGACTGAGTTAGTGATTATTTTCCTGGGATGCAGAGACCCAAACTTCAGGGAAGTATCAGGGTATCTTTGTCAACAGAGTGGGGCTGATTAGCCTGCAGAATTATATAAGGAAGGTGTTAGCACAAGGTGTACATAAAACATTTCAGAGAGCTGGGTGCGGTGGCACATGCCTATAATCCCAGAAGTTTGGGGGCTGAAGCAGGAGGATTGCAAGTTCAAAGCCAGCCTCAGCAACTTAGTGAGGACCTATCTCAAAATAAAAATTGGAAAAAGGATTGGGGATGTGACTCAGTGGCTAAGCAACTTTGGGTCAATCCCCAGTACCACAAACTTTTTTAAAAAAATGTTTTTCAAAATTCGTTTTTCCAAAGAAAAGGAAGTACTGAAACCAATGTGTGTATGGATTCAATGAGTCAGTGAGTGACCAATGGACTCCAGCTTAGAGTGGACCATTAGCTTGAGATTCACAAAGGAGACAGGCAGTATGTGTGAGTCTACTGAATCTTATTTATTTATTTATAAAGAGAAAGGAACAGTGAGAGAAAGAAAAAAAGACAGAATCAATTTTATTTAGTTTTTCACATGGATTTTGTTGCCGTAACACTTCGTTGTGTACAAGGTGCTGTGGTTCAAACTTGCATCCTCACACATGCCAGGTAAGCACCTGTAACCACTGAGCCCCTGCTCCAGCCCTTCTGAACCATATTTAAATGGTATCCTTGATTTTTTTTTCATACTAGCAAGACAAACATCATAGTTCATTAGAACTAGTCTTACTAAACATACAAAGAATAGGAAGTAGTAAAAAACATTATACAGCATTTGAAAGCCAAGAGTGAACTTAAAACAGTTTAAAGTACCCAATCTTTTTGAGAAAATGAATGCAAGAGAGCAAGGTACGTTGGAAGAGTCCCATAATTGTGTGAAGTCCCGTAAGGTTAATGTCCAGCGCATTAAGCATATTATAATTGTACTATTGAGAAACAAATTAAAATTTTAATGATCTTTCCTCCCTTTGGAAGTAAATGTAGTTCCCTATTACCAACGCTATCAGAACTCATAATATGATTGTCTAATCAGCACTTAATGACCCACTCTTAGTGCCTCTAATTATACACAATTAATGTGCATGTAAAAGAGACTTGAAAATGCTTTATTTTCATATGCAACATGTTGGGAAAATATATGCAATATACTGCTAGATCCTTTCTTCGGAATCTCTGAACACCTTGTGCAGTATTTTTTCATAGATATGGGCAGCATATGTTTTGTATCCAGTGAACAAATCTATACAACTATTTTCTTCTGTTGATCTGTTACACTCCTCCAAGCTGTTGGTCACCTCTTTGGATGTCATCGAAAGGAGTAACAAAGTGAATGGAATGAAAATCTATTCTATGAGAACAAAATCTTTTACCTTGCAAGTGCTAAACATGATGAAGTGTGATAAATAAAATTATTCTTTTACTGTTGCTTTTGTTCACAGTAATCACCAAAATACACTTGGAAAATTTGCCTTACCTGTGTTTGTTTCTCCAAAAATATTCCTCTAGCTGTTTGTTAGTAACTTCTATGAAAATGAACATCTCCTTAAATCATTTTTCCTGAACTAAAAATCTATTACTTCCTGCATTCTTATATTGTTTGGCCTTCATCTCTTGGCACTCTAGTTTGACTTTTAAACCAACATCTCCTTCTGAGTTAAGTTTTAGAATATGAAATTTATACTCAAAGCCATTCCATCCCCATCTGCCAAGGAATCTTCACGGACTTCGTGAAGGGGCCTCTGGCAGTCTTGATCGTCTTCATCACAGTGACTTGCTAAGTCAAGTGTTTGGAGAAGGCTTAGAATGCTATTAAGCCAAAGGCTTCAGGAACACTCATATTATTAAAGAGACTGACTTAAGGAAAGGAGACAAAAGGTTGTCACAAAGCACAGGAATGAAGCAAGAGTGGAATATGAATAGAAGGCCCACTTGGAAATTCTAGCAGGGTTCCCAGGCTCAGCAGTTAGGCCAGCAATGATTTCCGGAAGCTCAAGCCAGCCAGAGCACATAAGCAGATGTAGAGGAGATGGTACTGACCCGTGCTGCACAGGCTCAGCGAGGTTCACCGTCAGCAACCCAAGCCGAACGTGAAGACTTCAGTAGGTGCATTGCCAATTTCACAGCACCGGCCCAGTGTTCAAGCTCGGCCTTAGAAGCAGGCCTGCAGAAGAAGCAGATTTTGAAACCAGATGACTAGTAACAGCTGTGCAGAGACTGGAAGGGGTGAATGGATTTATATACACATGTAGAACTGGTTACTCCAGAACAGGAAGTGCTTTATTCTTTGGCATTTCTTTTAGCCATGTTTCTTTATGTGACTACAGGATAGCAGAGGCAAGGTGCTTCCTGGGGGAGGCAGAGCTCTGCAGGTATTGCTGCTGGCAGCAGAAGGTAAAATCCTCACAGAACTGCTTCTTCCTCCTTATTTCCCTGTCCTTGATAAATATCTTGAATGCTCCTTTTACTTCACCACCTGATTTTTTCCTTGTCTGTATCTCTGCTGAAAAAGACAGAGTGGTAATTATTTAAATAACACGAGTATTTGTCAAAGGCATTTAGGCATAGTATTTTTCCCCTTTAATGAGGTAGGAGTGATATTGGGGAAGTTTTACATTTAGCTGGCATAATGTTCTCAGAAAATTAAAATAAATGCAAAAGATGACATTTTACAAGATTGCCTTCCATTCTTAACATAATGAACAATTCAGTCACTGTTGAATAGCCCAATCTATTTTATTTCTTTGAGCAAATCCATTGTAAGAGACAACATCATCCATGTACTTCCAAAGCAGAAAGTAATTATCATCACAATTAGCTTTTACAATGATACACTTTTCCTTATGGTGCTGCTTCTCATCTTCACCTTCCTCTCCAATTTGTATTCACATCTTCAAAGCGATTGTATAAAAAAGATTGCCCCTCTGCATCTACTTGCATAGCTCTGTTGAGAAACTCTGGAGAGAAATTAAAGTACACATACCTGTTGCCTAGGTAATTGAAGCTACATTTAGCTGATATTTAAGGTCGAGACATAATGTCAGGGTGTTCCAAGATTTTGAGGGAATTTCAGAAATATAGATGTTACCTTCATACAAGGGAAATAATCAGAATTTCTCTTTCAATATTTATGAAAAACATGAGATTTTTAACTGTTTCTCTGACTTCCTGTTCCCTGATTCTTTATAGTCTTTGGACACAATTGCTTTTAACTATAACTGGATATGATTTAGAAAAACATAGGAAATCAATGGGAGATTGGAAAGATAAGACTTCTTGCCCTTACCATAAACTGTGTAGGCAAAGAGTGTCCAACATGAGATATTAATGGCCTTTTAAGTTATGCCAGGATATCCAAAGGCCTAATATTATTCACTTGACTTCTGTTGTCAAGGTGTCCAGAATCCACTCTGGCTCCTGCCAAATGGTGACAGAGGGAAAAGGTAGATGGAGCACATGAAGGATCTAACACATGACTGTGTCAAATTACTATAATTTTTATCCTTATTGACTAGTTATTTGTTTATATAAATTCATATATGTATTAATGAGAATCTCTCTTAAAATTTGGAAATCAGAAAATAAGATTATTCTCCAAAAATTAAATTTTCATAGTCACCTTGAAGATTCAGTTTAGCCTCCTAGTCAGAGGAAGTTGAAAGAAGGTATTAGTGACTCCAAAAAAGAATCGTTTTGTAGAATAAGGGATTGATTAGCAAAACAGAATGACAGAAAAGTAACAACAATCTATTAGGCGATCAATGACAGAAGTCCTTCCCTGTAGTCTAAGTACATTAACAGAAAGATTCAACCTGCTTAGTTTTGGTGGCAGATATGTGTCTATTCCATGGGCAATGAGTCTATCAGAAGACTGGTGCAATTAGATATTGAAATGCTGAATTCATTCCTCATTCCCTGATTCTATGCTTACCAATCAGTTTTATAATTATTACTTTTTTCTAGAAGGTGGTAAATTTCTTTCAGAGCGAGAAGTCTAGCTAGAGTACATGCAAAGCTAATATTTTTTTCAAGCTTAGTTAGTAGGGACCTGAAGTAAGGTCTCTATTGTTGCCAAAATCAAGTGATAAGGTGGGTGAAGCTAAGGAATGATGGTGGCAAAATCGACAAGACAAATTGCAATTTGGAGAGCCAGAAACTGAATATTGCCTATCTTTTGAGTACCACAACCTTTGAATTGACAGATGTACAGAGATGCTCCTAGTCTACTTTTGTTTTTTCATACCACACCTGAAATAACAGGTACCATGCTCACGAGTGTAAAGAGCACAGTGCAGTGCTGTCAGGCATTTGAAGAAAACGGATTTGCAAGCTGAAAGGCTAGAAGCCATTTTTAATGAAGAATGGGGGAAGATACTGAGTCCAGAGATAGGAAGGGGAGGAGAATAAGGACATAAAAACTCTATATAACCCAAAGGGCTATCATATGGAAGAAGATAAAGAATGATTCTATACGGATCTTAGAGTAAGAAGGTAAGGGTTTATGTTACATGGAGAGAGATTTTTAGGTCATTATTAATCTTTAATAAGTAGAACTTCCCCAGAGGAAATACGTTTTCTGGGTTTTTAGTCCTTCTGGTAGAAGCTACACAATAGCAACTTGCTAAGGATATTGCAAATAGGAGTAGAGACTTTTCCCAATGACTTTAAAGTTATGTTTATTATGTTTATTATGTTAATAATTTTCTACATTTAGAAAAAGGACTGAAGTGTAAATCATTGAAATATTTAATGTGGCATATAAAATTACTTTCATTCATAACATGACACTTTTTAACCATGTTTTCACAGAATTATATTAATCATTGTGATTCATTTATTAATATTCCATTGAGGATATTTTGTCTGTTTTATATGATGTGATAAATCCAAGTGAGCTGTAATCAAAACATAAAAAAATTAATAAATATCTAGGAATAAATTTATAGAAAATCCTATAAGACTCTATACAGTGTATAAAAATGTTATTTTGACAAGTTTTAAAAAGCTAAATAAAAAAGAGGGATGTACTATATTCAGAGATTGGAAGATTCAAGCTATTAAGCCTACCAATTGTCTTCAAAATAATCTATAGAGCTATTTGAAATCCAATCTTAATCCCAGTATCTCTACATCAAATATTTGTGTGTGAGCATCTGTGAGCATGCCTCTGAGTGTGATTGTATATAAAGTTGATTACTTGATTTTTTTAGGGAAACTCAAAAGGCAAAATTAATAGCTAAATAAAAGCTAGATAAATTTTAAAGAGAAGCATAAAGATGAAAGACCTATATTACAAGGTAGCAAGACATCATCATAAAGCTATAATAATTGATGAGTATGATGTGACACAGAAGAAATAAAAATATGTATAGAAATTTCATGAACAGACTTACTATGTTTCCATCTGATTTGTGACAAAGATAATATTGAATAACAATTGGAAAAGAATTGTCTTTTCAGTAAGTATTCCTGGGTCCATTGGATGGTCATACAGAAAAAAATTGATGTGTGCCTTACATCATATTCCCCTGTTAAGTAATTGCTATTGAATGTAAATATAAAAATGAGAGGTAAAACAATAGAAAGAATTTAGTGTATTTTTAGCATTTTTCTGTAATCGAAACATTTTACAACAGGAAATAAATATTTTTATTCATGAACAAATTAATAATTTGACTCAATATATGTACAATGGGAGACTTTGAAAGTACTACATTGTTGGTAAGTATATGGAAGAACTCTAAAGGACTTTGGTGGGGAAACAGGCACAAATGCTTTGGAAAATTAACCCAACAATTTCACACCTCGATATACATCCAAGAAAAACACATCATCGTTAATATAAAGATTTGTTCTACAACTTTTATATCATTGTAGTTTATAAGAACTAGAAAATGCCATCAGTATGAATTCTCTTAAGCCAATTTTGGAACTGTCTCCACACCCTGGATGTCTGCTTTGTAATTTTCCATCCAATTACCCTTAATAAAAGATGGATGGAATCCAGTTCAAAACAGCCTTTAAAATCACGGTTGATGAACTCTTAAAATAGTACAGACTAAAATGTGCAATGATGATACACATGAATATCTATGCAGCTAATATGCATCAAGATGCTTTAGATGGTAAAATGAGAGATGAAAAAAAGCACTTAATGCATAAAAATAAAAGCACCTTCAATGCATATGGTTTGTCCAAAAAAATCCAAGTAAGTGAAAAATGAAACTATAGAAGATATAAATAACATTTAGCAAGGTAGCTCTCGTTGAGATCTGCATGTTAGTGTGTGCCTATACACTGCATTTTATATATGCTTCTAATACAGACTATGCTGTTTTCTCAGAGACTCATTTCTTTTCAAAAAAATTGATTATAAATTGTCAAAGAATGTTTAATTAATTCCCTTAATGTAAAAATAATGCAAACAGTATTCTTTAATTGAATAGAACAAAACTAGAATTAAAAATAATCTGAAAAACATAATCCTTCCATTTGCAGGGAAAATCTCTAGTATGGAACTGTAGAGAAGAGGGAAAATGGAAATCAAAGTTGAAAAGTTTCTAAAAAATAAAATTGAAAAGAGTCAAGAAGAGGAAATAAATCATTAAATAAATCCAAACCAAAACTAGGAAGAGAGAAACAAACTAAAAGTAAGCATGGCATTTAAAAAGAAGAATAAATACAGGATTCATAACAGAGAAAACAGGGGAAGGAGAAGCAATAAATAAATCATAGACTGATTCTTTGAAAAGAAAAAAAAAAAAGTCAACACCTTACCTAACCTAATAAAACTGAAAAGAAAAAACTATCAATTTATATGATGAAACATAATAAAGAAAATAATCTGTGAAATAAAACTTAGAAAAATCAAAAGAGATTTTTCTGAATAAGTCCATCTAAATATATTTGAAAGCCTAGATGAAAAAAATAACTAATGAAAATAAAATGTATCAGATTCTACCAAGAGATGGAATGGTTGAACTAATACTACCTAAAGTTTTCCATAGTGATAAAGAAAATTTGTTTTCTATTTCCTTTAGTGAAGCACATATAATTTTCACATCTACATTTATGGTAACCCTGATGCAAAATTATAAATGAAAATTAGCAAATAAAATCCAACACCATCTTCAAAATAAAATAAATGCATTATAAACCAATGAAATTCATTCTGGGAATGGAAAAATCGTTAAATATTAGGATGCCATTTATGTATCTTAACCCTAAAGCCCATAACGCATTTAATGGGTAAATATTTAGTGGCATTACCAATTGATTCTTGCCAGAAATGTCAAGATGAGTCTGCTTTCACACATAGTCACATAGGAATTCAACCTTAAAAGGTCCCCACATATAAGTTGATGGCCTGCAGTAATCATCTTGGATCCTTAATATTTTAACGAGGAGCTATGGTTAAATCACATTGCACATTGGTCATAAGCAGATCAGGATTTGAATCTGTCACCTGTCATCTGCCTGTTCATTGATCAAATCATTTAACCTTTCTGCACCATGATGTGCACAGTACCATGGTGAAGATACAAATTGTTATGTGACAATCAAGGCACATGTAAACAAGGGACATATCAAATAATTAATATGTTGGTTATTATTGCTGTTGTAGTATTGATGGTGGTAATAAAACTACTCTTTTGTTTTTATTTTTGTTTTTCTCGGCTGGGTTGAGAACTAAAAAAAAGGGAGAGGGTATCAAAGATTGCTTCATAAGAAAATAAATTAGTTTGCTGAATCTTGAAAGCCAAGCCTAACCAACCATGAAGAACTGCATTCAGGATGTAGGGGATAAGACATGCAAAGGTTTGTAATCAGATAGGTGGCTTCAGGAGGAAGCATGGTGGTCTGAAGCATTAGTATGGATGACTCTGGTAAGAATCTCATCTCACTGGCTGCATAAACTTGGAAAAATCATCTCTCTGTGCCTCAGTTTCATCTTTAAAACATAGAGATTATTATTTAGAGAACAAGTAGAATGTGCTTTACCAGCAATGCTTGGAAATAAAAGTATTTCAGGTTTTGAAAATTTTCAGATTATTTGCATGTACATAATGAGATCTCTTGGGATGGGACAAAATCTAAAAGTGAAATTCATTTATGTTTTATGTATACTTTATATACATGATCAAGACTAATTGTATGCAGTACTTTTAGTGTTGCTGCACTTTGACTACAACCAGCCACAAGTGGTCAAGTGTGGAGTTTTCCACTTGTGATATAATGTCAGTTCTCACAGTTTGGAATATTTTGGTTTTCAGATCTTGGAATAAGGATTGTTCAACCTTATAGAGTTAACATTAATATTAAGTGAATTTATAGCCATATAGTACACAGAAGAGCACTTAGCAAATTGTAAAGGGCAAAAAGGTGATAAATTATTATCCATGGAAGTCGATGTCAGATAAGAAGTTCAAAAGAAGTAGGCAAGTGCCAGGTCACAGAATTAACCTGCAATGCTAAAGCCCTGAACGTTATCTTGCAGGCAGTGGAAGACCATTAAAGTGTTTAAGCACAACTGTGATATAATCTGAAATGCCTTCTAGAAAATTGCTATGACAGTATTATAGAGACAAAGAATTGAGAAATAAAGGTTGACTTCCAGTTATTGTTGTTTTCCCTATTGGCACACATGACAAAGACAATTTCAATTTCTAGTGTAAGCAATAGTCACATTAAGTAGATATATTCTCAATTGAAAAAAGTGCCCTCTGGCCAGGACATCTGTCCTGGGGAGGCACCCTGATGAAAGCTGATCCATAGTTTCCATCACAGACATGGCTTGCACCTTGCCCCAAGAGTTAGCCTGTGCTCTATATTGCAGTCCCTCGTCATTTCTTTTCCAAAATAACTCCAGGCTTGCAGAGCCAGATCTAATCTCTTACTGAGAGCTTTAACACTTCCAGTCCATCCACACTCAGTGCGATGTCCTGGGTCTTTGCTGGAGCTGCCAGAGGATCCCTGGATGCAGGCCTGTCAGATTCGTTGTCATTCACAGCAGATGTAATGGCATCCAATCAACAGTATTTATGGAGAGACCACTGTTGTTTGGAGCATAGGAATAGGGCTACTGGAAAACTAGCACAGTAAACAAAGCAGCAGGAGAAGGTAGCACCCCTGAGTGTTGTCTGACACCCCTGTCAATAGCATTAACCTTTCCAGTCATTAAGGACTATTCAGTACCAATAAAAATGCTACTCAGTGTGCCTCTGCAAACTTCTAAGGGGTCTGAAACTAGGGATTCACCAGGCATTGGCCAATTCTAAGAAAAAATTTTGAATTTTCTTTACAAATCTAGAATCTGTCAATTTGTCATATGTGAACAACTATCTCTGGATTCCAATTTGATTATTTGCCCATTAGAGTCTGTTTAGGCCAGCAACAATTATTTAAAATAGTAAGAAACAATTTCTTGACTATCATATTTCATTTAAAAACTTTCAATACCATCAACACTAAATATATTATCTCCTCCAGCAGTTTGGGATATTTTGTTTGCTTTGTGAAGATAAACCATTTTGATATATCTCACAGAGGGGAAAAGCAGTGCACACAATAAAACTACATTTTGAGAGTTTATTTCTCTGTAACTTATCCTGGCACCTGTGTTGCATTATTCAAGATACTTTAAGCAAAGAAAAAAAAAAGAAGTCATGAACATTTAAAACTAAGCTTATTCATCATAAATAGAAATGCAATTATCTTTTTTTGTAATTTTCCCTGCATCTATGAAAACTATTTCACTTATCATTATCTGTCAGTTACTAAATCATAGTAATACTGAGCCTTTGTGGTTGGTTACCAGAAGCATTTTGCGTTTTCTTTTTTCTGCAAAATGAAGTCCTCCACAGCCATTTAATAATTATATTTACAAAGAGAGATGAAGGACCTTGCTACAGATTTCAACTTCATCCAAAAATTGAGATTGAGCAGGATGTCAGAATGTTCAACTCTTGTGAAAGGAAAACATTCTGGAGATCCAGTTTGTGTGACAACAACATGCATTTAACCAAACAAAAAATAATCAGTTGCATGCCAGTGACAGGAGGTGATTCAGCTAGCTGGCTGGCAGTAAAGGTTGTTTAGCAGGTTTCGGATTCCTAATTGGGTGTCTAGCTTGCTAAGTAGCAGCTGGTCTTTAATTAGTTGAAAAATTATTACCACTAAGAGTTGCTTTAAAAAGAAAAAGAACAAAATAATTAAAATGTTAGAATCCATATGGTGAGTACTTATCCTCACTTGTCAATAGCTGTTTTCCTTCTTTTTCACTATTAAGTTTTAAAATATTTCTATGCCACTTACTTTTTAAAGTGTAACTCATGTAAATGTAAAATCCCCAAGGACTCCCAGAATGCAGTAGGCAAAACCAAAAAGCTACCTGCCATTTAATAATTCTTTTTTATTATAAAATTACCTGTAATACCTTCCCACAGATGTGATGAACATGTGATTTGTAAGTGAATCTTACAACAGATCTCATTATGAAAGAATTAGTAAATTCTCTGACTTGATATGTTATAAATATAATGACACTGGTGAAAAATAACAGTACCTTATAGAAGACAGGAAGATCACCCTTACACATTAATTACCTTTAAGGATTAGCAAAAAGTTAATTTTGCCTATAATTACAGGAAACCTATATTTACCATTACTCTATAATTATAATTCTAATTTATTTAAACAATATTTTTGTAAAAATATAAGTGTTATTGAGATACACTGGACCATACATTGAACAGGTCACACATCATGAATTTCTGTAATTTATATTTTTACATATACCTGTTAGATATATAAACAAAAATATATATTATATATACCCACATATACTAGATGTGTGTATTTATATATATGTATACCAATTAGATATATAGATAAATATATCTACATTTGTATTGATATTAACAGATTTATAGAGATATAGATCTAAACACATAGATATTTATAAAGATATATGTTTGAATATAGATTTATTTATATCTATATATCTATCAATGCTCTTATATCCATATTGTCTAAGAAGTGCTTTTTGGTCCTAATTTTTTTAATTTGCTTTTTATTTTTACTTATTTTTTATTTATTTGGAGGTAGAGGTATAACAGAAAGTGTTCAGGTTTTAGTGTTAATAGAACTGTATTTAGATTATAACGTGAAGAGAAAGCCTACAGAATGGGACAAAATCTACACGGGATTAAAATCTGGAATATATAAAGAACTTAAAAAGCTTAACACACACACACACACACACAGACATACAAGAACCAGAACAACAACAACAAAAACTTCAAAGAACTAAACAGACACTACGATAAAAAAGAAATACAGATGTCCAACAAATTTATGAAAACAATGTTCAACTTCCCTAGCACTCAGGAAAGTGCAAATCAGAACTGAACTGAGATTTCATCTCACTCCATTCAGTGTGACAATTATCAAGAATATACTAATAATAAATGTTGTTGAGGATGGGGGGAAATGGTGCACTCATACACTGTTGGTGGGACTGCAAATTAATACAACCGCTCTGGAAAGCTGTAGGGAGATTTCTCATAAACCAGGAATGGAAGCATCATATGGCCCAGCTATTCTCAGTGTTTATCCAAAGGAAATAAACTCAGCCTACTCTAGTGAAATGCCATATCAATGTTTATGGTACTATGGACCATAAACACTGAGACTCCATGCTGTAAAGAGAATACTTCTCTGAACAGGTAATTGCTGTAACCACTGAGCCACCGCTCCAGCCCTGACTGAATGACTTTTGACAAAGGAGTCAAGTACACTTAATGGGGAAAGGGTAGTTTTTGAACAGCAGCTTGGCAACCTAAAATAGTAAACATTACTACATCTATTCTTGTACTGTTCTTGTGCAGTGTTCTATAGCTGAAAATGTTTTCCAAACATTAATACTCCCCCTGGGGTCATCTTGACGCACTGCCCCTTTCCTTTGCAATTTTGCAGTCTCATGATTTCTGTTTATGGTTTGAATCATAGTAACCTTCACTTGTGATTAACGCACTAGCATGCTTCACTTATGGTTTTGATCTATAAAAGACTTGCTTTAACTCTTGGTCCAGGTCGATGGATGTAGACTTGCAGTCTGGCTTCAGCCAGGCAGCTGGTGAAATAAAGCTCCATCTCCTGCTCCGAGATCGACTCGGTGATTTATTGCAGTCTCTCCCATAACATTAGCAGTGGAATTCACCATACCCAAGATATGGAATGAGCCTCGGTGCTTGTCATTAGATGAATGGAATAAGAAAATGTGGTATATACACAATGAAGTTATTTTTTCCTCTGTTTTACTCAGCCATAAAGACTAATGAAATTATGCCATTTTCTGGTAAATGGGTGGAAATGGAGAGCATCACTTTAAGTGAAATTAGACTCAGAAAACCAAGGATAATATTTTTTCTCACCGGGAGAAGCTACAACAAAATTGGGGGTGGGGTGGGGGTCTCATAAGGATATAGGAAAGATCAGTAGAGTAGAAGGAGGAGGTTGAGGAGGAAGGAGGAAGGATACGAAAGCGGGAGGAAATGCAGAATTAATTTGACAAAATTATGCTATGTGCACTTATAAATATAGCACAGTGAATTCTACCTTTATGCTTATCTCTAAAGCACCAATTAAGAATGAATAGATAACAGAAGGAAGACCAGTAGAGCAGAGGAAGGGGCATAGGGAGAGGGAGGAAGGGAGTGAAAGTAGAGGCAATGGGGACTGAAATGGAGGAAATTAAATTCCATGCATGTGTGATTATGTCAGAATGAACCCAAATATTCTGTATAATTATAGTGCTCTATTAAAGGCATTAAAAAAAGAGACCAAAAAATATAACTCACTGCTTTACTAGTCCAGCGTACCTTAATTTATTTTTGGCTCTTTGCTTTCTTCCACAATTTAAGATTGACAAAATTAGAGCTAGAGTGGTGGCTCAGCTGTTAGGGCAGTAGCCTAGCATCTGCAAGGACCCGAGTTCAAACATACACAACTAAGTGTTGGAGAAACAAAAATACCAGATGAAAAATGAATAAAATTGATTCTTTATCTCATTCTCCCTCTCTTAAAAAATGAAGAAGAAAACCAAAACTATGAGGTTATTGTGAATGCTACAAAGCACCAAGCATTGTTTCTGGAATACATCACTATATTAGTTATTTTTTCATTGCTATAATAAATACCCAAACAAACAAACGAAACCTTAAAGAAGGAAAGATTTATTTTGGCTCTTGGCTTCAGATGTTTTAGTTCATGGTCAGATGGCTCCAAGGCCAAAATGTTATGGTAGAAGTATATGACCGAGGAAAAGCTGTCACCTCATGGCAGCCAGCAAACAGAAAAGGGCCAGGGACAAGACATAGTCCCCATGGGGCCAACCTCCAGTGACCTACCTCCTCCAATCATTCCCCACCTTCCTACAGTTTCCAGCACGTCACAGAATCTTTTCAGCTATAAAGTCCTCATGATCTGATCAAGCCCCACTAAAAGCCCCATTACTGAGCATCACAGCATTGGTGACCATGATTTCAACATATGAGCTTTTGGGAGAACATCTCAGATCCAAACCACAATAACCTATTTAATAAATGATTTTCTTATACTTAATTCAAGAGATGTGAGGAGTTTTAGGTATCTGAAAAACAAAATTATTGGATTATTATGCTCTTACAACATGGTGTAAATAAGGATTGTTTTAATAGATAACTGATGTAATTTAAGTTCTTGCAACTTGAACACATTTTGGAAGGTGATGATCATTGAGTCCTAGGATGTTCACCTTGCTGTTGCTGGAGTGAGAGATTGATTTGAATGAAGATTTTGATTAGCTTTTTCATGGGTATCCAACTAAATGATTTAATATATACTTCTTATACATCATGAACAGAATACTAATCATGCCCAAGCCTGTGGTCTTACCTGGTTCCTCCAGGACATCAAGTTTTCTCTCTTGATAGAATCAGAAGCTCATTATTTTATTTTTAACCTTTAAATTCTTCCTTAATTCAGTTCTTTTCCTTATTTTAATATCAATTCTTTCAATTCATTATAGCATAATAAAAGAATAAATTTCTAATTCAGTATTTATATATCCACCTTTGTTCTGCTTTTCTGCTTGCTTTTCAACATTGTCTAAAGTCTCTGCCCATAGAATTTCCCCATCATTATGTGCTGCATGTTACCAGGTTCTCTGCTGATGTTCGGTAAATATCAAGTTATCATGATCAGGCAATACCAATTGGGAAAAAGCACTAACATGTGGTACAGTAAGATGCAAATCAGGCGATATGGATTAATAGCAAACATTTGGTTGACATATCTAATTTCATGTGGGTTGAAACTAAAACTTTATTGCCCTTCTCTGTGGTCTGCCATTCTGCCAGCTGTCTTTTCTACAGATGTTCTCAACATCTGAAGAGCAGTCTAAGCATTAACCCCCTGCTGCATACCAACAAGATGCCGATGAGCATGTAATAATTTGCTCCTTTTCAAGAACTAACAGTTGATATGACATGATGGAAAACCTCACTGTTACACACTGTTACAAATGTCTGTAATTACTGCTGCCACAAAGCTAAATGATACAGCTCATCCATTTCATCACACTCAGAGGGTACCCAAGTGACATTTTATTTTCCCCTGACCTTGGTTTTTCCCCAATCATGGCAGCTGGAGAACTCTTTGGCCTAATCATGAATAGCCTAACCAGAGCATTTAAAGTTTTACTATGTTTAGCCCAGGGGGTGATTGTGACTGTTTCTGAGCTAGTTAAGGAGAAAAATGTAAACTGTAATCGAGGCCGCTCTGGAAACTACCCTGGATGGACTGGGGGGGAGGGGGCAGAAACTGTCAGTACTCTGCCCAGGGCTTCATGATACACACACATCAAAGAAAATCACAGAGAAAGGCCCCCTGTCTTAGGGATTTTTAAAATAGTTTCTTGTATTTCCTCTCAATGTTGTCTAAAGATACTAATCATGCACAACTTCATCTTACAACTTTGAAGTTTAATATAAATTTTGTCCTAGCTCACTGATCAAAATGGATTTTCTTGGGTTTTCTGCTCTTCCTATGTTTTTTGTCTGAAAATAATATTTTTACTTAAACTCTCATTCCTTCTTTACATCACCAACCCTCCCTAGTATCCTTCAGAATTTGACTGTCCCCTGAGAATAACACTCAGTGACTTTCTTGAGGAAGGAAATATCCTTCTGCTATGCAGTTGGTGTTCTTGCAACTGCCACACTGAATCTAAATTATGACCTCTACGGCCTCATGTAAATATATATATATATATATATATGTATGTTATTTTGCCTCTAGCTTAACCCCTCTCCAAGTTTCTTCATTGATTGACTTCTCTCTTCTCACTCGCCCTACTTTTCCTGACAAGCCCTGCTATCATCCTGGATAAGATTTACTCAACATCCTGGTTACTTATTCTTTGATCTCTTTACGTCCAGTGATTTTATCTTCCACTTTAGCCACCTACATGTACAGTTATAATGCCTAAACAAACATTTAATTGGGATTGTCCCACTATGAAATTTAAATAAAAATTATGAATCTAAGTATAAATCTAGTTTCGGACAATTGTTTGGCCTCCTTTTAAACCTCTCTCTCTCACTTATTTACAACATCAATTCATAAACTTCATTGACAAGTTCACTTGTAAATTTCTTATTTATTCCTTTCTCCTAACAAATCACCAGTCTCAGTTTTCTTTTCAATATATCATGTATTCTACATTTTAAAAAGTTCTTATTTATATTTGACTACCTTCAACATATTTGCCCTATGAGCTTCCTGTTTCGCTTCACTGAAAAAAAGAAAAACTTGGTTCTCTTTGTCTTGCTTGTTCCTTGTATACAACTGGATGCTTAATGATGCTGAAAAACGTGATGGAAATTTCAGTGTCACTAGAAATTCATGTACATGGAACTCCTTTCTGAATAGCTCCATAAATACCTTCAACGCAACGGGTCTAAGGCAACTCATAATTTTTACCCCCAAATAATCCTTTTTTGCTGTTTTTATCTATTTGAATCAAACTAAAATTCATTTTCTCAAGCATCTGGAATTGTTTCTTTCATTATATTATTCATCTAATTAGTAATTACATCCTATGGATTCCACCTTGTAAATAGTTCTTGAGTCCCTTACTCTCTCAAACTTTATTAGCACTGCTCACATCTAGGTCACCAGTACCTATAACTTGAACTTTAAAGTTGGCTTTCTTGTCTTTGATATTGTCTCCATCTAGCCAAATCTCTCCATTATGGAGAACATGTCTAACATGCTCAATTAAGGACCTTGGTTTAATTCACAGCTGTGCAAAAAGGAAACAAGAAACAAAGTGAAAATAAGGTGAATTTTATGGTATGTGGGTTTTATTTCAATGAAACTAATTTATAAAGTCCTAACAAATGAATAAATAAGACAAAAAAATCTACATTACAACCTAGAGTGATCCTTTAAGAATACAATTACATCTCCCCACTCTACAGTCTAATATCCTACAGAATTTTGTAAGTGAATGAAATAGTAAGTCATGACCTTGGCCCATGGCGTACACTCTTCTGGGACCTCATCCTTCTCTCTGTCCTTAGCTGAGCCCTCTCCACTCTCACCTTCACACACTGTGCTCCAGTTCTTCAACTATCTCATCTAAGATCTTTTGCTTTGGTTGTTTGATCTACCATTGATTATCTTCTTTCTTATTTCATTTTACCTTTCTTTGTTTTTTTTGTTTGTTTTTTGTGGGGGTACCAGGGATTGAACCCAGGGATACTAAACCACTGAGCCACATCCCCAGCCCTATTTTCTTTTCTTTTCTTTTTTTTCTTTTTTCTTTTTTTTTTTTTTTGAGACAGGGTCTTGCTAAGTTGCTTAGAACCTTGCTAAGTCACTGAGGTTGACTTTGACTTGTATTCCTCCTGCAAGGAGCTGGAGTCTGATGTCCTCAGAAGATCACAGAAGAACGAAGAACCTTTTAAAGAATCAGACTTGAATCTGCTGCTGCTTCCTAGTTCTTCCAGCTTTTTAATATTTTTTGAGAGAATCAATTTTATTTATTTTTTCTGACACTTAGTTGTGATGTGGTGGTGGGATTTGTACTTGGGTCCTCATGCATGCTAGGCAAGGGCTCCAACTGCTGAGCCTCCACTCCAACCCCTTTTCTTCTGGTGTTTATTGCATCCAAGCCTCCAACCTTTTGGTTGGTGCTACCCCCACTTAGGGTTGGGTCTCTGCTTCAGAATGCTATCCCACATGACAATTATTCCTAGAAACACCCTCATTGACACACCCAGAAGACTCATAATCTTAGAAGCCTCTTAATCTTAGGCATATTTTAATCTAATCAAGTTGACAATTCAGTTTAACCATCACATTTACTTATTACCTCACAGTTGATACATCACTGTGATGTGGTACTCCCATTTAGAAAGAAAGTCTGGAGGTATCAATTAGCTTCATAATTTTTAGATCATGCTAATTAATATATATTTGCATCTGTGCTTTTGAGAGATACTGAGTTGTGGCTCATTCTGTGTGAAGTACGATGGTTGCAACAGTTGTAGGCTGCTATTTCATTAAGTGCACAACTAGGTACTTCATAAGCTAGGTTGAAAACCTCTAAGAGAACATTAGGACTTTAAAAATACCCAAGTCATAATTCTTCAATTAGGGTCTGATTTATACTACTCTTTAATAATTTTTGGTGTGCTGTAACAAAGGAAGAAATTGAAAAAAGACTCTCCAAATGCTACATTTCATGATCCTAATAATTTCAGAATAAAAACACTTTAAAATAGGTAAACTTTAAATTATACTTTAAAAAACTAAATCTTGGGGCTGGAGCAATGGCTCAGCAGTTACGGCACTTGCCTGGCATGTGAGAATATGTGGGTTTAAACTCCAGCATCAGGTACACAATGAAGTGTTGGAGCAATGGAATCTGATGAAAAATTAAATAAAATTGATTCTGTCTTTTTTCTTTCTCTCTCTCTCAATGTCCTTCTGTCTTTAAAAAAGAAAACACTAAATCTTTTTTATGAATTTGAAATTGAATAAATTTAACATGGCATAATAGAAAATATATTTAACTCAATCTATAGGCAATCAAAATAGACTCTCTAAAATGCTGTAATAGAAATGTACAAATAATTGTATATGATTTTTGTTATTATTTTTTCAACCCCCAAATATCTTACTTTCATCTTATGTCATTCCTTGTCTCCTTAACGGTCATCTTATTGTCAGCCTCTCTTATCTATAGTACCCTCTGCTCTGAAATCCTCACTCAGTATAATAGCCAAAGTTCTTAAAAAGGTCTTTAAGAACATCTCACAAGGTCCCAGTAGAAACCTTTGCTGTTCTCAGATCTCTTCCTCCATTCTCCTTTCCCTTAATACTCTGCAGTCATGTGAATTGCTACTCCTTTGTTATAATGAGCTATTTCTCCTCAAGATATTACACATGTTCCTTCTGCCTGGACCACTTTACAGAAAGATCCCAACACTCTATTACATTTCTGCCTAAACATTAGCATATAAAATAGACATTCCCAAACACCACTTACTCTAAAAGAATATTAAATTTCTATTCCATCCCCCACCCCACATCCTGGTTTGATTTTTCCCTTGTTGCTCATTATGATCTGACATAGGTAATGGCTTGGCCATTGTCTCTCCTCAATACTATGTAAGATGCATTAAGAAAAGTGAATTACTTTGTTTCATATTGTCTCCTTAACACTAAGAACAGTGTGTGGCATGTAGGGGGTTCTCTATAGCATCCGTTAAATAAATAAGTGAATGATTCTATCTCATTTAAAGTGTGTCAACATTAAAGATTTTATAAGAGGTGGATATCATGTTTTCATTTCAAAGTTGACAGTGAATTGAATATGTATTGAAAAATGAGTTTCATGAAAATTGAGATTTTTTTTCCTTCAATTTTTCTTCAACTGTCACTTCCCATTCTGGACTTCAGGCTTTTCAGGCTTATGTGATTTCAAATAGCACATGGTAAAACAAATGAGCATGGGTTTGACACAACCTGACCTTTAAATGACAATGAGAGTTAAAGGGCAGAATGAAGGCAGCCTTGTCGGAATCTTACGAGAATAGAAATTTCTAGCAGCCTCAGAGAAGGTCAAAAAAAGTGTACCATAAATGGAATGAGAACCATCTGAAGGTTTTTATCAAATGAGGGTGACAGACAGAGGTCTCTCCAAGAATACATAATGAGGATCATCCAAGTCATTCAGCCTAAACAATGGCCAAGAGATTGTGTGATGTATCTCACATTTTCAAGCAAGGCATGATCATTATAGAGAAATAATATGTTTTTAAATGGAACACATTATCACTTTATAAAAATTCAGAATATCAAAAGGTATAAACTGAAACGTCTTCTTTAGTTTACCCTTAAGTCCCTGATTCTTTTCCTCAAAGATATCCATCGATCCTAATTAGTTTTTAACAAATCTAAAGATACTCTATACAAACACAATCTGGATTATATTTCATTTAAAAATTTTTAGCTCTGAAAAATTTCAAGCAGGCAAGAATTATGTTTGAAAATAGAACAGGCACCAACTTATACCAAACAGATTTTATGAATATTAAAATTTGTCCAAAATGCTTTAGATATGCATTTTTATTTTTATTTTTTTTTAAAGAGAGAGGGACAGTGAGAGAGACAGAGAAAGAGAGAAACATCTTTATTGAGTTTTTCACATGGCCTTAGTTGCTCCAACACTCAGCTGTGTACGTGGTGCTGGGGTTTGAACCCGGGTCCTCGTGCTTGCCAGGCAAGCGTCGAAACCACTGAGCCATTGCTCCAGCCCTAGATATGCATTTTTAAAACGTTCCATATACTGATGAGACTTCCTCTGCACTGTTACTTTTCTATTCTCAGATGTAAATATTACCCTGAGACTGATGTACATCTTTCTGTAAATCTTTTCATACTCATCTATACATTCATAAAGATATATTATATTGCACTGCTTTTTAAATTTATATAAGTCCTATAATACTATACATATCCTTTTGGAATTACTTTTTCATTTGAAATTACAAATTTAAAAATTAATGTATATCGAAACATATATCTCATTCATTCATTTTAATAACTACTATATAGTTCCCTGTGTATGAATATGCTATAACTTACATTGGATATTAAATTGATTCCTAACTACTCATTTTCAGTCAATGCTATTATTTGCATCCTTATGTTTACATTTCTGTGCACATTTTTAAGATTTTCTTTAAATTCTATCCATACAAGAGAGGTTGCTAGTTTGGAAAATATATGCATATTTAATGTGGTGGATCTCTCCAAACTCTTCTTAAAATTAATCAAAGCTTTTCCACTACTACCAAAAATTTCTAAATTTGCATATTTTCTTCATAATTCAAATGGAGATAAATACATGGAAACACAATTGGAATCTCCTTCACTCAAGAAGTATAATCTTTTTCCCACTCATTAAATTTGAGCTTGTTTTGTACTAATCTTTGATCATTAGAATATTGAGCAAATTATGTTAGTTTCACAGCCTAGACTATGAACTACCTTGCAGATTCTCCCTTCCCCTAATTGGAGCATAGCATTATGTGAAGAAGACCAATCTAGCTTATTGGAGAAAGACATAAAATGTGAAGAAAGAAGTTTTGAAGGAGAAGGACAAAAGTTATGTCACAGTCAACAGCCAGTCACTGAGGGAGGTTATCTTGGATCATGTAGCCCAATTTGAGCCATCAGATTACTACAAAGGCTGAATGAGCCCACAAAATATCAAGAGAAAAACTATGCAAAAACTATGAGAGTAACCCAAATTGCTAAACCTCAGTATTGTGAGCAAATGATATTTATTTAAAGCAGTGAGAGTAAGAGTGTTGTTATACAGCAAGAGACTCCTCAGTAAACTTGATATTATTAGACATTCAACTTTATAAGCCTGTTTGTGGTCTATCCATGGACACAGTATTCATTTTTTATTTCAGCATCTTTTAACACAAAAATAATGATATCACATAACAAAATTAGGATGCAATCAACAGAAGATCCAAGTAATAGTGGCTTAAATAAGAGGGAATAATTTTTCTTATCTAACAAGAACTTTGAAGTCAGCAGTTGCTGACATTCTATTTGTGACCCAATAATGTATTTTCTCAACAGTAGCATTTACTGATTCTCTTAATACTTTTCTCAAGTAAAAGTTTACTCTAACAGTTCCATATACAAGATCTGCACACATTAAAAGGAAGCGGAGAGTGGTATGAAACAGCAATTTTCCTAATGCACCATGTCCTTTCTATTATTAAAGAAAAGTCTTTCCAGGAAACCTGTTAGTGAATTTCCCCTTACATGTTGTTGCTCTAATAATCACTGTAGACTTTACTTCAGATCAAGGAAAATCTGTCAAAAAGAGTGTTTAAAAGGAGTAAACGTATAATCACTTTAAGTAAACAAAAAGTAACATAGGTCGTACTTAAAATACACTTTTATAATTTTCCTCATAAAATTCTCACACGCTTATTTAGACAGTTTTACTATATTAACTTTGCTATGAGAGTCTTCTTAAACAAGATATGATGGACTATGCGATTTAAATACCATTTATTTTCTTATAGTTCTGGAAGATGGAAGAAAGAGATCAGAGTTCCAGTATAGCCAGGCCTGTAATCCCATAATGAAAACTGTCTTTGTCTATCAGATCATTGTTGTTTGGTTTGTTTTTTAAAGAAAAGGGGACAGAGAGAAAGAGAGAGAGAGAGAGAGAAGCAATCTTCATTTAGCTTTTCTTGTGACTTTCATTTCTCAGACACTTCGTTGTATATGTGATGCTGGGGTTTGAACTCGCGTCCTCGTGCATGCCAGGCAAGCGCAGTAATTGCTGAGCCACCGCTCCAGCCCGAGACCATTGTTTTTTATTGTATCTTCACAGGGTAGTGCCAGGAGAATCTGTGGACTAGTACCTCACTTTTTTTAAATGGCTGTCTTTATAACATATTTTAAATCTGACTGCACATTGATTTTTTTCCCTGTTGTTTTCCTGTGTATTTTTACACATTTACTTTTCCATATTTACTTATAATCAGTTTTTCTAACTCCAAATGCCAACAAATACTTGAAGATATTTGGTATTTATATTGAATTCATCTTAAAGCTATGTAATTAATATAGGGGCAATAACATTTTTGAATTTGAATTATTATATCCAAGTAAAAGGGATGGCTCATTGAGTATTTAAGTCTAATTTTTTTAGGAGTTTACAAATTGCCTCTTATGGGTGTCAAGTAGTTCTTAAGTTTGTTTCTAGATATTTTATCTTTATTGTTATATTTATTATAGCTTTTCCCTCCGTTATTTCTTCTACTTTGTTGCTTAAGAAAAATTAAGTCTATTTATTTTTGAATATTAATTTTATATTCTGCTAATTTACTAATTTTTATTATTGATTCTTGCAAGAATTTATGTCAAACCATCAGCTAATAGAGATCGTTCTGCCCCTTCTTATTCTTTTTCATTTGCCAGTTGTCATACACTGATTTCCTTGTCTATTTCCATTGGCTATTAATAAACAATAAATATCAGTATAAGATGTGAGCATCCTTGCCTTATTCCTAATTATAGTGAGAGAACACAGCCTTTCTGCTACCAACATCTAGAAAAAGTCTTTGCACACAGTAGGCATTCACTAATTGGCTTTGTGTAGGTAATTAGTCTAAAATGTTTAAAATTTACATATGTTTTATTTTCCTTAAAATTGTGATGATTATAAAGTCTATGAGAAAATTCCTGACAATTCTTTAAAGATCTGTACATGAGAACTGAGTTCAACATTTCACATTTTCTTCTATAGTCTTAATATCTTCAGCAGATTTTATATTATAAAAACAATCCTGTGCTCAACATAAATTGGTATTAGTGAAAGAGAACTTATAAAGATAACCTTTGCTGAAAGTCATTAATATCCCTTAAAATCTAGTGTTGATAATTCAACAAAAATATGACTCATGAAGAATAAAGCTTCATTAAATCACAAATATATCCAATATGTAATATTCTATTAGTACGAACATATTTTGTTGCTTTGAAATGCATTACAATAGCCCAAATCTGGACTATAATTCTATTTTATTTTTATTCACTTTCAACACGTTACTTGTATAATGTTTGGTAAAGGAAGACATTGCCACACTCAGATGATTTAACAAAGCTTGGTATCAAAGTTTTTGAGAAACGGCTCCATGTTCACTGTACTCTTACAACTGAGACCAGAACAAGGAGGAAACCTTCCTGTGACCAACGGTAACACAAGTTACCTAGTGTGCACTCTGTTCTGCAATCTTAAAATCTCTTTTCTACTTGGAGGGGAACCGGATGTTCAGCATGAAGAAGCATGCCCTTTGGAAATGTCAGGGAACACAGGTAAGTGCTACAGAGCCCTTTGAAACAGTTCTTCTGATCTCTTAGGAGCTGGGCTTTTTGAAAAAAATATGGGTGGATGAGAAAATCAATGCGGACTGCATGGATTTCTGTATGGATTTTATGAAATTATAGAGTCTGAGATCAAGAGGTGCAGGAAAAAACTATGCAGAAATTTTGATCCATCACACATACATTGAAGTAAACAGCCCCACTTATATGCATATGGATAGAGCAAGGGATTTCTCAATACCAGGCAAAGATGAAAACTAATCAATATTATAAAGATGACAACAAAGACAGCTAGTTTATAATAACATGCTTACCTGTGAAAAACATGACCTATTTTCTACCAAAATATGTATTTAAGTGAACTAGGGCCCCAGTTGCACCTGAAAAAAATGAAATGTCCTGAGATCATGAGACTAATACTTTTTGCCTCAGCAAAATACTTACATTTACAGGAAAAATTTGATGAAAACCTCACACTTTCTGAAAAGGAAACATCATAAGTGACAAATTCTGAGGATTCACAGAAATTTTAATTCACATATTACAAAATTTACAGCTTATGCATTCTCTATAAATTATTTAGTAATGCTAAATAACTTGAAATATGTATTCATAGGTCACTTTAAGTGTGATAATTGCACATGCTTTAGATATTGTAGAATGATTGATACATTTAGGTATTTTTACTCCCATTAGTTTATTAGGAAATTTTCTAAATCTAATACCTCTGTATTTTTTCCTGTGAAGACAGAAGCTCAGCTCTCTTGTGTTTAACATTACTCTAATTCCAGGAATGTATTGTGTTTACATCTTTTAAACCTAAGAAATATACTATTCATCCTAAAGGATTGTGTAATTATATGTACAGTTTAAAGTATATAATAATAATGCTTGTACACATAATTCCTAGTGTGAGGACAATGAGGGTGAATTTGAAGATCCCAATCATACTAAGTTTCCTCACTGCCAGAGCTGACTAAATATAGAAGAAATTGATATCCTGCCAATAGTGGGCTCTGTGGGTGCATATAAGAGAGTTCTGTTGAAAGGGAGAACTAGAAAACTCAATGCGCAAGCCAGGTCTTTAAAGCACAGTTTGTTTGCTGTGAGAATTCACAGTCTCAATATGCTATCAGGCTACTGAATCTACAAAAATTTTATTCTTCTAAATTACCATGGAACATATCCTATAAAATACTTTTTAATAACCAGAGATTTGAGGCTATATTTTTTAAGAGAGAGGGACAGTGTGTGTGTGTGTGTGTGTGTGTGTGTGTGTGTGTGTGTGTTTGCATATGTGTGTGTGTGTGAGAGAGAGAGAGAATCAATTTTATTAAGTTTTGCATGTGGCTTTTGTGTACATGGTGCTGGGGTTTGAACCCATGCCAAGCAAGCACCATAACTGCTGAGCCACTGCTCCAGCCCCATCTTATGAAATAATGACCTAGGTATTGTATCAAACTTTTGTATCTTATGAAATAATGACCTATGTATTGTATCAAACTTTTGTGTAATTCATAATGAATTAAATGTCAGATGAATGCAGACATTTCTGTATGAAACTTGAGGGAACTTTAATGATAGCTGAGTCTGTAAGTTAGATGAGCAAGATGATAATTCAGAAACAAAACTCAAAATCTGAAAGAGTAAATGTTTATTTTTCACTTGCAATACATGTCCATTATAGTTTGGCTAGGAGCTCTATTCTGAGTGGTCTGCACACTGAGACATTCTTTCTTGAACATTTCTGATCAAGTCATCTACTCATAATTCACTAGGCAGAGCTTGACAAGAGGCTCCAACCTAACACAAGAGCTGTCTTATCATGTACCCTCAAAAGTAGAAAGCTGGAAATATTGGGGGAAATAATTAACAATTATTCTAAGAAGCCAAGGAGGAAAGCCAGTAGCCTATGTTAGAGGTTGGGTTTGAAAGGCAAAATCATTGACTATGTGACTGTTTGGAAAAACTTAGACCTCCCATGAATCTCATAAGAACCAGGATGGCAGCAGGTTGGGAGAAAATTTGGCTTTGAAAATCATGAATGTCTACAGTGTTTAGGAGGTTGGTGCTTGAGTGTGAATCAGAGTGTCATTTCACATATGGACATAAGACTGGGGCAGGGAAATAAACAACTTTGAAAAATCCACAAAATGTTTTACACCTATGGCTCCTTAAAGGCCATATGGAATAGGACAGGGCAACTCTGGAAACTATCACAGTATATTTGCGATCCATGACATATAATCTAATTGTGATGCAACTTCCAGGTGAAATTACCCTTTTATCAGCATATCAAAATATCTATACAGATAGGCACTGTGTTAGCCTAGGACTGCTACAGCAAATTACCCAACATTTGATTGCTTAAAACGAAAGAAATTTATGTGCTCACACTTTTAGATGTCAGAGTCCTAAATTCAGGTTTGGAAAGTCTGTACTCCCTCTAAAAATCTAGGAAATAGTTTTCACTGCTCTTCGAATTTTGGGGGCTACATGCACTCCTTAGCTCTGGGTGACCAAAGTTTAATCTCAGCCTCCATTTTATGTGAAATTTGTTGTGTCTCTTTCTGTCTTCTTTTCTTATAAGGACATTTGTATTTATTAAAGGCTCACCTGGATGATCCGGGATGATTTTATCAAGGCATGTAAAGTAATTCTATATTTGCTTTACATCTGAAAAGGTCATTTTCCCAAATAGTAATATTTATGGGTTCTAAGCAGACATGGTAGACACCACGCCAGACAACCTAACTATGTTGTACTTTGATTCTGCACTATTATATTTAGATATTTTATTCAAATTTGTATAAATAAAATGCCAATTTTAGTTTTACATCATTCTTTCAAACACAATAACTTTTAAATTGTAATGATACATTTTACACACAAATATAGAACTAATCAATTAATATGTTTTACTTACATATTTTATAATTGTGTAATACACAAGTTCACTAGCTTCTGAGCTTGCAAAAGAACTGCTTCCTTAGAATGATTGCAATATTTTATGTATTTTCCCAAATAGTCTGCTTTTATATAAAGCAGCTTTTCTCAAACTCATAAAATAATTCCAAATTATATTTTATTTTGTGTTGGCAAGGCAAACAAATTTTGCGGTTCAAAATAAGTGGTTTAAAATGTAAATAAATGGTTCTAAAATACTCAACTCTTATTATTACAAAGAGCACTCCATTCTGATCCTATGTGATTCATTATAGCACTGAAGATCAGTAAAGAGTATAGACTCTTTTTTTTTAATTTTTTTTTATTTTTGAGCAACCTTACAAGATTTTAACAAAACAATATAAAATGTATATAAGATGTGTATATATTCTGGACATTGCAATTATCCCCAGGAGTGCCCCCGCCCAATTACCCTCCCTTATCCCTCCCTTCCCCTTCCCATTATAACTCTAAAAATAGTATTAGATTGTAAAGCATTACATCTTATCTGAATTTAACTCATGTTTCTAGACCAACTTTCTCATTGTCCAGGGTCTAGTCCCCGCCTCCACAGATGAGTGGAGACAGTCGACCCTTAGATCTCTGGGTTAAGCTGATTTTACTCAGCATTATCTCTTCCATAACCATCCATCTACCCTCGAAGGCTGCAATGTCATTGTTTCTAATTGCTGTGTAATATTCCATGGTA
>PVKS010027097.1:0-24739 GCA_004027875.1 Aplodontia rufa | reverse complement strand
TGTCGCGACTGGGAGGAACGCCGTAGCGCCGAGGCCCAGGTGTGCGGTGAGCAAGGTCCGGATGACGCATGCCTAGCCGGGTGGAACACCTTGTGGACCTCCCCAGGCCCTGGGCACTCAGCAAGCGACTACCGAGGCCCTTCCCCTCCTTGTTTTGAGAAATATCCAAAATTAAGAACAAAGAGGAAGACAAAAATAGAGAAGTGAGTTTGGAGAGAGGAGGGCCAACCTTCTAGTCACATGACCTGCGGAGGATGTGACCTGGTTGACCAGAATCCAGCCTTTGCAGCGTTCACCCAGCCTCAGGGACACAACTGAGGAAAAGAAAGCAGGCCAATCCCTCTGTGAGAGTGAGCGGGCACGTGTCCAGACTGCACGGAAGAACACGCTGGTGTGGGCCCTGAGGCAGAGTCCCCCTGCTGACTGGCACCTTCCTCTGCCACGAGAGAAACATGAGTGACAAGTACCCCTCTCCTTGGCCTATGCAGCTTCCTCGAGTGTTTCAAGTGGGGCTGTCTCACAACCCTAAGGACTGACCAGCCTGAACCATCCAGTGGGACCCTCTGAGTTCCCACTCAACCTGGTATATAGAACAGGACATCTCTGGCCCTACTTGTCAGCCTCTTAACCTGCATCAGGGTAATCTACCACTGTAATGCACTGAAACAATTTCACTCTCTCCACAGCTTATAAGAAGCCAAGTGTTGTGGCAGGTACCTGTGAGCAGCCAGGCCAGGCTGGCTCATGTCTGTCCCAGGAATAAGTATCCGAAGTGTAGGATTGTCAGATTAATTCTTGAGAACCTTGACATGTGCAGACACATAGATGAGTCAGAATGAAGTGGCTAAACAATTGTGCTTCTGTGAACACCTCTCCTTGTCCTTGGAAAAAAGACTACCACGTCCTGGGCTTTGTGACTACCATGTATTGCCATCCTCTGACATCTGAGCATGCTCAGTTCCATTGCAGATATAGGTTGGGTATGCCAAACAGGCAGGGCTCATTGGCTTCTCTGCACTAGGAAACTTCATGCAAGGCTCCCAAGGAGGCCCTTGGAGACTGGTTTTCAAGAGCACACAGCTATAGAATACAACCTTGCAAGGGTTCAAGAAGGTTGATAAGTTGCTGTCAAATAATTTCTACTGAAATTTGACATTATTTGAATGTTGCTTAATGCTGGAGCACTTGCCTACTAACATTCACAAAGCCCCAGATATCATCTCTAGCACTGCAATAAGAGACTAAAATAAGTCACTGGTGGAGAGCTGGTGAGACCCTGGATTAAATCCCCAGCACTGGAGGAAATGAAAAAGAAAGAAATCCAAGTCCTAAACACCTGGGAATTTATTTAGGTGGTACTGGGATTGAACCCAGGGGTACTTAATCCCTGAGCCACATCCCCAGCCTTTTATTTTTTTATTTTGACATGGGGTCTTTCTAAGTTGCTGAGGCTGGCTTTGAACTTGTGTTTCTCCTGCCTCACCTCCTGAGTCTCTGGGATTACAAGCATGCCCCATTGTACCTGGGATTTAGTTGAGATTTAGTGCTCCTTCCCTTAGTATTTCTCCTGGTCGTTAGTGTATCAAAAGCGATTTTACATGTTTGATTACAAACAGAGGCTGAAAATTAACTGTACATTTGTTAAACTTCATACCTAACAATTCTCCGGTAGTATTAGAATTTTATATCTTTGGGGCTGGAATGGTGACTCAGTGGTTACAGCACTTGCCTGGCATGCGCAAGGACGTGGGTTTGAACCCCAGCACCATCTATGCAATGAAGTGGCAGAGCAATGAAAGCCATATGAAAAACTCAATAAAGTTGGTTCTTTCTCACACAGTCCCTCTCTCTCAAAAAAAAAAAAAGAATTTTGTATTTTTGTTCTCTTGCAGATATTTTAGAAATATATGCATATGAACCACTAAGAATGTTAGTTCTTTTAGAAGTATTTTTATTACTAATAAGTTGATTTATCATTTTGTGGTAGCATAACAGGCACCAAGTATGATGCTGAGGGCCAGTTGGGTATGTGCCAGCACCTTCCACGGACCTTTCCTGGCTATAGGCAGTGGGTTGAATATCTTTTAATTTGTTCTTTGAAACAAAATAAATGATCATTTCAGAAAGGCATACATTAAAGAGTAAAATTTACTGGTATATTCTCTCCTATGCTTGTGTGAATGGTGGGGTATGTGCTCACAGGATCTCAACAGCAGAGGACATGTGAAGAGAAGTCAGGGTTGCCCATTCTCAAGAGCATCCTTGATGTGTCTAAGCCAGAGTCCAGCCTCACTGTGACAGTATTAATAACATTTCCAGCTAATGAAAAGAAAGAGGAAGGTTGCTAGAGATCTACAAGGGGTTTT
The DNA here is from genome assembly GCA_004027875.1 of Aplodontia rufa. Lineage (NCBI taxonomy): Eukaryota > Metazoa > Chordata > Mammalia > Rodentia > Aplodontiidae > Aplodontia > Aplodontia rufa. The sequence goes on along the minus strand of PVKS010027097.1, from coordinate 22,373 downwards.
CCTCAAGCACAGAGAAGAAGCATCTGAATTTTGGATTCTGCATGTGATGCCTGGAATTGCTGCTTCTACCTCATTGTGGGGTGGGGCTGGACATGCAAATAAAGCTTAATGGCAGCAAGCAAGCAAGCGCGCATGTACACACACACACACACACACACACACCCCAGTCCATGAAGGAATTCTCCCACTGCTAGCAGATACCTGCTTGTTCAGAGCTATGTGCATTGTAGAGCTATGTGCACATAGGACATATGCTGGTTTTTCTTTTCTATCTGCACATTCAGGTTGTCCTCCTGCGGTGTTGCTGTTGCATTTTGTCTTTCTTCCTCCACTGAACTAGTTCCATCTGGACAGTCTGCACAAAATGTTTCTGCATTCATCTTGTGTTTTTTTGTGTCTGTGAGTGTTTGAAATCTAACCTATGGCTCTAATCTTGAAACTGATAAGTTGCCTTCAAATAATTTGTATTGTAGTTTAGGAGAAAGATATAAACATTAAACATCAATAAATATGAGTCTTGGGCTTGGGGTGTAGTTTGATGCTACAGCACTTACCTAGCATTGACAAAGCCCCATTTTCCATCTCCACCGCTGCAATTAAGAGTCTAAAATGAGCCAGCCAGGCACGGTGGCACCTACCTGTTAAGTGTAGCAACTTGGAAGGCTGAAGCAGGAGGATTGAACGTTTGAAGTCAGCCTTGGCAATTCAGCAAGAACTTGTCTTAAAGTGCTGAGGATGTAACATGTAGCTAAGTGTTATCTATGGCATCAATCCCCACTACCAAATAAAAAAAATTTTTTTTTGGTTTGTGTAGAGCCAGATACACAAGCAAGTACATATGTAACTAGGAAATGGAATGTACTCTGTGGAGTGCTGCATCAGTTTCTGGGTCCTGAAACTATACCATGTAGCGCAAAAGGTGTTAACACTGGGGAAAGCAGGGACAAGGATGTGCAGGCCCTCCCCAGACAACTTGTTATGAATCTATAATTACTTCAAAATTAAGAGAGTAAACTGCTAGCCATGATCCACTGAATTGACTTTACAACCCAGTGGCTGAAACCTACTGTTTTTAAAAAGCTCCATTATAAAACATGGATCCTGGGCACTTGTAAGGAGGTCAGAAAGGCCTCAATGTGAACACAGACCTAGATGAAGAGGCTGCACCCCTGCCAAGCAGAAAAAGCAGCCCACAGAGGATCAAGGAAACTGCCATTTGTTGAAAAGGAGATGCAGTAAGCTGTGATCAGGGACCTAGGTGGAATTCTCAGGGTGATGGATAACCAAAGACCTGACCTGAAAGAGACCTCTGGTTGCTGCTGCTGCACAGAGGAGAGACTGGAGAAAAGATCAGTTGTCTAGTAGGGCAGGGAACAGGTTAACATCAGCTAGGGCCTCAGAGGTAGCAATGGAGGTCAGGGAAAGTGGTTACATTCAGTATTTGAGAGGTAGAGCCAAACAATTTAGAATTCTTCTGCTATATTTTTATCCAAGATGGCTTAGTTATAAAAGTTAATCACATACTACAATAGAGTCCAGAAATAAGCCCTTGCATATATGGTAAAACATTTGGGGAGGAGTACTAGGAGCTGAACTTAGCTAGGGTTACTTAACTACTGAGCCACATCCCCAGCCCTTTTTATACTTTATTTTGAGAAAGATTCTAAGTGCTTAGGGCCTCACTGAATTGCTGACGCTGGTTTTGAACTTGAGATACTCCTGTCTCAGCCTCCCAAATTGCTGGAATTACAGGCATGTGCGACCATGCCCGGCTTGGCAGAACATTTTTGACAAAGATGCTAAGACAATTAAATAGTAAAGGGACTGCCAAAACTGATATCCATGTTGAATAAAGATGGACCTTGACTGAACACATTAAAAATTAACTCCAGTCCCAGGGACTTGGGGGAGCTGAGATAGGACTGCAGGTTTGAGGCCACCCTGGGCAATACAATGAGACCCTGTCTCAAAATAAAAAGGCTGGTGTCAGGCATGGTGGCACACACCTGTAATCCCAATGATTGGGGAAGCTGAGGCAGGATAGCCACAAGTTCAAAGTCAGCCTCAGCAACTTAGCAGGACCCTGTCTCGAAAGGTCTTGGTAGAGTACCACAGAATCAATTCCCAGTACCACAAATAAATAAATTCTTAAAAATAAAATGTGAGGGGCTGGAGTGGTGGCTCAGTGGTTATGGTGACTGCCTGGCATGAGCAAGGATGCAAGTTCAAACCCAGCACCACATATACAACAAAGTGTCAGAGCAACAAAAGCTACATGAAAAACTAAATAAAATCTTCTCTTTCTCTTAAAATTTTTTTAAAAAAATGTGATAGCAACCCAAGGGTCTACCAATAAATTGGTCTATCCATACAATGGAATATTAATTCATCCTTTAAAAAGAAGAAAAGGGCTGGAGCAGTGGCTCAGCAGTTTCAGCGCTTGCCTGGCAAGCACAAGGATCGGGGTTCAAATCCTAGCACCACATACACAACTAAGTGTTGGAGCAACGGAGGCCATTTAGTGAAAAACTAAATGAAGTTGTTTCTCTCTTTCTGTCTCTCTCACTGTCCCTCTCTCTTAAAAAAAAAGAAAAAAAATTCAGACACATGCTACAACACAGATGGAACCTTCAGGGCATTACGCTTAGTGAAATAAGCCAGTCATAAAAGACACTTATGATTCCACTTATATGATCTTGGGACTTCCAGTCTCCAAAAAATAAGTATCTGTTGCTTAAGCTACCCAGTCAGTGGTATTTTTATCATGGAGTCCAAGTCAATTAACACATTAATGATTACAGACCAGTAACAGTAACAACACCACAAGTCTTTGGCTTCAGATAGCCTCACACTTTTTTTTTTTTTAAAAGAGGAAGAGAGGAAAACAGAGAGAGGATTGACTTTATTTTTTCATCTAGCCTTTGTTTTTCCCACCCTTAGTTGTGTATGTGGTGCTGGGCTTTGAACCAGGATCCTCACATGTGCCAGGCAAGCATTTGAACTGCTGAGCCACCACTCTAGCTCCTAGCCTCACATATTCTTACAGGACACAGCAGCTTTAGCTCTGTGTCACTGGCCTCGCATCTCCTGGAGGATAAAGCAGCTTTAACTAAGGTGTCTCTGGATTGCTTTACCTTCTAAAGTCTCCCTCTCTGGCTTAAAACTCAAAGATGGCTAGGCACAGCGCTGCACACCTGTAATCCCTGTAACTTGGTAGGCTAAAGCAGGACTGCAAATTCGAGGCCACCTGGGCAACTTAGTAAGACCCTGTCTCCAAATATAGAGGGCTAGGGGATGTGGTTCAGTGGTAGAGTGCCTTGGGTGCAATCTCCAATACCACTAAAAATAAATAAACAAAGGCAGCCCTTCTGACTGTCCTACTGGGAAGACCTTTCTTCTGGCATACCTTCCCAGTTGGCAAAGTCCTATACATTCTTCGCTTTCACTCCTCTGGGTTACTTTGTGCCTCCTGCAAGTGATATTTTCACTACATAACTGGAATCTTCCTTTCCTCCCCCCATTTCAAGTACTAGGATTAAAGTTCCTGGGATGAAAGACATGCATCACCACACCCGGCTTTCTTTATACCCATATTTTCCCCCCATTGAAGGGCAGATGTTGATATCTTTGTCATCTTCCTAGCACCTGGCAGAGCAGTATCTCTCACTCCCATCCATGAGGTGAATTAATTTTGACTGTTAAGACAGAGTCTTTTGATTAAACTTTTATTTATTACCAGCATGCGAAGGAGACATCAGCCCTCATCATTCTGACTCCCATGGCAGCATGTTCTAACGACAGCTGCCTTTAGCTCTATCTCTTGAATTCTACCTGTGTGTACACCTTGGTGATATCATTGTACCTGCCTTCAGGGGGCTGGTAATTAGAGATTGGTGGTGTGTAATTTGGCCCTTCCCTCTCAAAAGGGAACAGGCTGGGGTTCCGCTTGATGGCCTCAGTGTATAGCTCCAGGGACTCAAGTCTCAGCTCCTGTAGAGCTTCTTGCTGGGCCTCCAGCATGGTCCTGATGGCGTCCCTCTCCATCTGATGCTCTTGCTGCTTATACAGGGACCACTTCTTCAGAAGCAGAGCTCTCCGCTCACTTTCCTCAAAGGGAAGTTCCACTTGAGGCCGTTGTCTGTGAATGCACAAATCCAAAAGTGTGAGGCTGAGAAGTACTGACCTTGCTGACAAGGGAGTCTGTGTGATTGCACGTGACCCAACCATTCCCATGGCCAGGCACAGACAAGAATTACCAAAGAAAAATCGAAGTTTGGGACAAAGAAATGAAATGTTGAATTTGGCAGCAGCTGCAACTGATGCTAGAAGCTAAAGTCATTTGCTTTCCATTAGGAGAAACACACTCTGAGAAAACTGGTACCACTTTCTCAGCCCCAGGCAAAGATTCCCTTTGGTGAGAGGTATTATTGGAGAAATATGAAATGAAAGCCAAACTCCCAGGGAGACAAGAGTCCATTTCAGCCCTAGAACACCTGCTATTTCCCACTTGCACAGCAAAGTGCTGCTTCATAAATTGTGCACACTTTCAAAGAAAGCAGCAAGAGTTGCTAACCCAGCACACAACAACTACTGAGTACATATATGCATGATAAATAAGAGGCCAAGGATTTTCTACTGTGGGGATGGGCTGTGACAAGGTCTGCAGACCCAAGATCCATATCACAAGTCATAGCCAATACTCTTCATGCAATAAATAAATAAACAATAACATGAACCTTGTTATCATTGCTGATCCAAAATCACTTGAACATTTGCCTTGGACTTATCAAACAATTTGATTTTCTTTCCCACCCTCAGCCATTCAAGGGCACTGATCAGAAAAGCCTTGTCCAACTCTCAAAAGATACAAATCAAGGAAATAAGAACTCAGGGCCAAGTCAACTCAAACCTACTGACCCTTTCTGATCACAGGCATGAACTCCAACCTAAAGTTGATGGAACTCCTTTGCCCTGCAGACTTTAAGCCCAAAGAACCCCTACCTTGATTTATCCAAGAACCTCACAGGGATAATAAAATCTTCAATGGGAATTAGCTCTTGGCTAGCCTTTTCCAGTTTTCGGATCCTCTTTTTCAAGCGGTCCTTTGCTGCTTGATCTTTCTTGGGATCTACCTTCTTCTTCTTTCTCAGAGGTTCTGCTCTAATGGATAAAAAGCAAACATTAAATGTTTTCCTCCTTAATCTCATGAGAGATATATTGCTAAGTGAAGTGACCCATACTTGTACTGAGCTCTCTCTGGGGGAAGGAGTTGTGCATATTTTTCATTCTATAAATTTAGTGGGACCACTGAAGGGAAGCAACTTCTATCCCAGTGTGCTTATAAGAACTATATGGGTGCCATCAGTTCTAGGACAGGATACAGAATCATGGTGGGGTATCAGGAATAAACTAAAAGAAGTATTCATCTTTAGTCTTGGAATTCCAGTGTGCCTTGGGCTGTACTAAAAAGTGAAAATACCAAACTGATAGAATGAAAGCTCATTATTCACATAATAAATGGATTTGTGATTTATAAAAATGCTTTAGGACTAAAAAAAGAATATAGTAAAAGTAACATGTCTATATTAACTTGTCAGGATTTCTTAACACTTTCCCCACCTTAGAGCTTTGGCAAAAATCAGGAACATCTCCGAGTTATAATTTGCTGTTAAAAATAACCAAATCCTGGCTGGGCTCAGCTGACTGCACTTGTCTGGCATACTCCAGGACCTGAGCTCAAATCCCAGCACATAAAAAAATGTTGGAGCAACAAAAACCAGATGAAAAACTAAATAAAGTTGTTTCTCTCTTTCCCTCTCTCTTCCACTGTCCCTCTACTAAAAACAAAAAACAAACAAACAAAAAAAACTAGCCAGGTGCCCTGTTATCCCTGTGACTCCAGAGGCTGAGGCAGAAAAACCTGAGGTTCATAAGCTTGAGACAACCTTGGGCAAGACCCTCTCTCAAAACAGAAAATAAAAAGGATTAGAGATACAGCTCAGCTCAATCGCCAGTACAAAAGGGGAAAAAACTGAATTAAGTCCCTGAAAAATGTCTTTAATCTTCAAACCTCCCAGCTAAGGAGTCAGAATGAGTAGGGAGAGGAAAGACCATGGAGAAACAGAAGCTGTGCTCATGAAAGCACTAAAGACTCCCTTCAATGCTAATTCACAGTTATTCAAACCACTTTTACAGTTATATATTATTTTTTATTCCCATTGACTATGAGAAGCTTTGTAGGCAGTGAATTGTTCAAGCCAAACGTTGAGCAGTCTTCCTTTATTCTGGTCACATGCATATCTGTTTTGCCCACACCCCCAAAGAGGTCCGGGCCGTGGTTGAATTTACCTCATAGGAATGAGTTCCCAGAAGGACAACAACGAAGCTCTTCGGTGGGTGTCTCTGATCTGTGTATGCCAAGTTCCAGAAAGCCTGAAAGGAGACAAGGTATCTATAAATATCTAATTCTGTCCCATTTCACAGGAAAAAGAAAAAGCACACAAGCACAAAACTAGTGCCCGCTACACCAGGAGTTTTTTTTTTTTTTTTTTAAGTATTGGCTATTGTAGCAAGGTCATTGTTGGGGTTTTTCAAAATCTCTGCTTCCACAACGTAAGTAATCAACTGGCTCATCCCTGAGCTATCCGTGGACAGAGGCGGTAGGGAGGGAACACAGAAGTCTACGCCCAAACTCGGCCCATGACTCCGGAGTCCGCACTCACCGGTTTAGAGGACGCAGAACCTGCACGCCAGCTCGCAGCATTACAGCTGCCATGGCCTGTTTTGCCGCCGGTTGGCGGACAGCTTCCGGGCGCGCGCTCCGAGGCCGTCCAGCCTGCGGTGCCCGGGACAGAGATCCGATCAGCGTTCCGCCTAGAACTCCAGCGTTCCGGCCTCTGGGGACTGGACCAAGTCTGGCTCCGCCTCCGACGCAGCCCCGCCCACGGCGTCCCCACCGCTAAGGGCTGGCCGCGGGCGCTCCTCCTTTCGCGGCGCGTGGAGTTCTTGCTTCCGCTTCTTCTCCTGGCTGTGAGCCCGCCTCTAGGGCGGGCATAATGCCAGCTACCGGCCGCTTAGATGTTTGGCCTGAGTCCAGCAAAGGTCTGGTCCAGCAGGGCAGCCGGAGCTGCCGAGGAGGCGTCTCTTTGCTCCACCGAGTCCAAGTGTCTGCGTCTGTGAAAATGACCCCGATCTTCCAATAAACGCGCCTTCCCGGGCCTCCCCATCCACCCTCTCCGGGGCTGGCTTGTTTCCCGCAATCGTTCGAACTCCTTGCTGCGGCCGTCAGCCGGTGACTGCATCCCGGCGCCGGCACGGGGACTGCCTCTTGCTAGATGTCCAATAGCGCGAGTTGATGAATGACGAAAGCTAGCTAATAAGTCGGACTCCGAACCAGCCAGGGAGAACTGGTGACAGGCTAACCTCAACACCCTGCCCCCTGGCTCTCTGGATCGCCGGACCAACCAGGTTGCATCTCCAGGCTCTGCTCGCCCGTCGCTGCTCGGGCTGCCCCGGCCCTCGTCAGCGACCGCACCCCGGGCTAGACCCAAAGAGGAGCTCCCTTACTCTGCCCCTGCCTGCCAAAGAGCCCAGCCGGCCTAGTCCGCGTGGGGAGCGGTTTCCCGCCGGGGCGATTTGGCAGGTGCGCGCCGTGACTTCCGGCGTTGCCCGGGAGCCGCCGGAGGAGGAGCGGCGCAGGGGATGCGGCTGTGGCGGCGGCGGCGGCGGCCGAGCGCGGGGGGCGGCTGTGGCGGCGGCGGGGGGCGCGGGCCGGCTATGGCGCGGCGGCGCTGAGGGTGCGGGGAGGGCGGCGGCTGGAGGGTGGGCGGCACGGGAGGAAACGACGGCGGTGGCTCCATGGCCCGGGTGTGCTGAGGGACGCGGCTCTCGCCTCAGCCCGGCGGCGGCCGAACAATGAAGCTCTTGAAGCCAACCTGGGTCAACCACAATGGTGAGTGCTCTCAGGAGTCGCAGGAGGCAGAGCCCATAGTGGGGTCGGGGTCCAGAGTCGGGTCAGGGCCTCGCGCAGGCCCTGCCTGCCTCGCCTCTGACGCCGGGTACGGGGTGCAGGAGCTGCGGAGCTGGCGGGAGCGGACTTTGCCCGCGCTAGGAGGCTGGCGAACCTGGGCACGTGCTCTGGGCCGGCCGCAGCGAAGTCGGCCTTCCCCCCTCCACCCCAAGTACTGGCACTGAGCCCTGCGCCGCCCACCCGTCGACCGTGGAGGGACCGCGGCCTGGCTTCCCCTGGGAACAGGCCTGGGTGCCAGTCAGGCCCTGCCATTCGTCTGCGCTTGCCAGGATGTGCTTAGATGGTCCTGAGTGTAAAACCTAGGCGGTATCCCACCTATGACCTTTCAGTGGCGGAGTGAGAATCTAGAATCTGTAGGAGGGGCTATTGCTGCCCCTGCTGAATCCTGGAACTGGTGACAGTGCCCCCACTCAGGGGACTATGGTCTTGGAATAGGAAGGCTCAGGCCTAACACCCATGGAGGATTATGAAGGAGCTACCTTTATTCTTAGCTGAGATATCAGGGTAAGTAGGATTGGGGCCAATATGACACAGATGTGTTCTAGGAGAGGTACTTAAGTAGATCTGTAGTAGCCCCAAAGCATACCAAAGTAAATAGACTCATCCACCCTGTTAAGACTTGATTCTGGTACACAGAGGCTAGTGGTAACCAGTAGTGTTGTCCTAGTTCTGCCAAGTGTTGGTCTTTGCTGCCACGAGAGAGGAAGAGAGAGGACCTCCCCCTTGACGGTACTGGCATTCCAGGGAGGGCACCTCCAGGCAAAGAATCACCCCCATCCCACCTCTGCTGAGAGACAAAAGGTCACCCTGATGCTTTTTTGTTCCTCCCTTCTGCTTGGTAGTGGGACTAGAGGGAGCTACAGTTTTAAAGCAAGAAGAACAGATGCTTTTGCCGTTTCTTCTACTTGTAGCTTTAGCATTTTGAATTTGATCCCAGGATGCTCTCTGTTCTAACAACCAAACTGAATTCAGTGTGTCTTATCCTTTCAATCAGAAGTACTTTCTCCTTCCATCTTGTGTGTGATGCCTTCCCCATTTTTCAGGGATCAGGTGAGGTCACCTTTTCCTTTTTTCTTTCTTTCTTTCTTTTTTTTTTCCCAGAGAAGGACAGTGAGAGAGAGAGAGAGAGAGAGAATCAATTTTCATTTAGTTTTTCATGTGGGTTTTGTTGCTCTGAGACCTTGTTGTGTACGTGGTGCTGGGGTTCAAACTCGCGCTGTCTACTGCCCCTAACTTTTCCTTTTGAAACCATTCTTGCCCAAGTTATTTCACTAGATGTTCTGTGCGCCCATCCCTGTGCTTTGCCTTGAGTGGAAGTTGTGGTTGTACATTCCATAGTTCCAGGGCAAGGACTGCCTCACTTGCCTCTGTATTCTCTAACTTGGCAATGCTTTCCATATAGTGGATATGTGGTAAACGTTGGCTAAAATAGTTAAGAGAGCTGAGATTTCCATAACTTAAGCAGATGTTATTAGGTTTACTGTACATGAAAGCAAAAGCCCTGAGCCTTATTTTCCTGTTGATCTCCAAGAGTGTATAGTATATAGATCTTTCTCTGAAAAACTGGGCAAATATTATAATTCTAAATTTTAGCGCTTGCAATCAGGAAAGGAGACATTTATTTATGAATTAGTTTGTTATGTAAGTGAAAGTGCAAAGGAGTTTTATATTTTAAAATGTTTTGCCTAAATACTTTTGTTATATAGCTTAGCATCTCCAGTCTCTTCCTTATACCATAGAATTTCCTCCTTTTTGTTAAATTCCTTTGTAGGACAGAAGTGTTATGCTGTGTAAACATAACTGCATCAAGATGCTTAAACAGTTATCTAAGTGAATGAGAGTCTGCAACTAGGTCAGCAGCCGAATGTACCAGCCTGGCAGAGCGGAGATAGTGGTGGGCCCAGAGTTTGGGACTCTAGAATGGATCATGATGGTGTCTACTCTATGTGCTTCACAGTATGATTGTGAAGTTCAGTTGGAAACAAGAGACACAAAAGCTTTTCCCAGACCATAAAATGCTTTAGAAATCTTAGAGATAATACTAATAAAAGATATCAGGACTCTGGCTGGATGGAATTTAACTTTTTTTTTTTTTAATTTATTACCAGAATTGAACCCAGGGGTGCTTTGAGTGCTGAACCACTGAGCCGTGTCCACAGCCCTGTTTATTTTTTATTTTGCAACAGGGTCTTGCTAAGTTCCTGAGGGCCTTGCTGAGTTGCTGAGGCTGGCCTCGAATTTGTGATCCTCCTGCTTCCTGGGTCTCTGGGATTACAGGCATGTGCCACCACACCCAACAGGATTAGCATCTTTTAAACATGTTCTTTGTCAAATTTCGTTTCCTTTAAAATCTCCTAAAATCAACTTTGGCCTCATGGAGTGAGCAGGAGGACTGTCAGGGTAAATTATCACTATCTTGGAGGAAATGATGTTGGTCTGAATCACTAGTGAACAGGCCTTTAAAGACAGTAGTGAGTAGTGGGAACTGCTGTTTCCATCCAGAACCTTGAGTAGTAGGTAGTTGCCAGTAAAATCATGTTGTTAATGAAAAAACAACAACCATATTGCTTTAGAGAGCATATCATTGCACTTTCTGGCTTCTCCCTGTGTATGCTTGTTTTTTGTCTCATTATGCAGCATGAACATACTTTTTTTGTTGTCTGAAAGTCCAAAGGGGGAAGGAAAAGAGAGCTCAGCATTTTTCTCTGGAGTGGCAAGGGATCCATTTAGGAAAGGTAGAGAGGGCAGCTAGAATAGGTAAAGTTAGAGGAAGGAGAAGTGTTCATTGATGTACTTTTCTCTTCATTTTTTTGGCTAATAGTAAAGAAACCTCTAAGGTAGTGTTTCACAGCCTCAGCACTATTGACATTTTGGGTCATATAACTGTTGTGGGGATTGTCCTGAGTGTTGTGGGGTGCTAAGCAACATCCCTGGCCTCTACCTACTAGATTACTAGATTCCTGAAGTATCCTCCACCATCACCCTGTAGTGACAATTAGATGAAATTTCTCTAACATTTGGGGCTGAGTACTTCTGGCATCTAATTGATAGAGAATGGGCCTGCTGCTAAGTATCCTACAGCATATAGGATAGCACCAGCATAGAGGACTATCCAGCCCCAAATGTCAGTAGTGCCAAGTGCTTTGGATAAGAAAGTCTTTGTTATTATTTGCCTTTTCTTGTATTTGTCTTACTGTTCTAACTACATTGTAAGTTCTTGAGAACAAGAAGTTTTGGCAACCAGAAATATCTCCAGATGTTGCTAGTGTCCACTGGTAGCCAAAATCACCCCCAGCTGAGACATTCTGGTCTAAGGTTATATTAATAAATCTCTTTTTCCCCCAAAGAAAGAGAGAGAGGGAGGATTAATTTTATCTGTTTTTTCATCTGGATTTTGTTTTTCTAGCACTTAGTTGTGTATGTGGTGCTGGGGTATGAACCCAAATCCTTGTGCATGCCAGGCAAGTGCTCTACTGTTGAGCTACTACTCCAGCCCCATGTTAATAAATCTTGATGTTATCTTATTTCAGAGAAATTAGCCTTGGGTATGGAATAAGCCTGGGTTCAAGATGCCATCATTTACTAACTAGGTTCTTAGGCTTGTGACTCTACTTCTAGGCACTGGTAACATTTTATAAAGACTCATCTCTTTTATGTAACCCTGTACCCAAATGTGAAAAAACTGAAGATATAAAAATATATATACATTTACATATATATATATATATATATATTTTTTTTTTTTTTTTAAGAGAGAGGGGGACAGTGAGAGAGAAACAATCAATTTTTATTTAGTTTTCATGTGGCCATCGTTGCTCTGACACTTTGTTGTATACAAGGTGCTGGGGTTTGAACCTGCATCCTTGTGCATGGCAGGCAAGTACTGTAACTCCTGAGCCACTGCTCTAGCCTCTCAAGATATAAAATAATAGCTAATGATATTTATTATTTGTATAGAAGTTATATGCCAGATGCTGCTCACACACACGGCTGTGTTCTTCAGTATAGTATTTGTGACTCTTTTATTTTAGGCATTTATAAGTTAGGTTAGGATCATGTAATGCGCAGAACGTGAAAACAGCAAGACATTTAGTTTTAAAGTCTGTAGAAAAATGCAGTTTGTATGTTTAGAAATTTTCATGGCTCTTCCTATTCCTATTTCTGGGCTTTACTCCTGAAAGATTTTTTTTTTTTTTTAAATTCTCACTTCTAGGCAGTCTGTACTTTTGCTTAGCTCTTTGGTGAAGCCCAGTCTAACGAGGAGGGCCTGAACTAAGCTCTTTTTTCACTTTTGGCCTTTGGTTCATTCTTTCATGGCAGTGTTGTGAGAAGATAGTTGGCAAATTTTCAATAACAGGATCATTTGGCAGTTAATCACATTGTTTTATGGTGTATATTTTATTTTTCTCCTGTTCTGTGTTCCCCCCCTCCGCCCCCCACCCCAACACACACACTTGGTCTCATTTTGAAAAGGATTTTAAGACATCCTGCTGAGACCAGTCAGCTTATTGGGGAAATGTAACTGGATCAGAGTATAATGAAGTCAGGAGTGGGGTGGGTGAGGACTGACACTGCAGCTGGCTACCACTGAGAATGGACTTGAAGGGAATCCTAATGGTGATATATGATTGCAGTGATTGTGAGATAAACTTAGCAATTGCTGTAGATCATTGGTTCTCAAACAGAACAATATCTGGAGACATTTTTGGTTTTACAGATGTGGGGGGCATAATGCCGCTGGCATCTAATTGGTAGAAGACAGGCCTGCTGCTAAGCATTCTACACCGTACAGGATAGCCCCAACATAGATTATCTAACTCCAAATGTCAGTAGTGCTGAGGGTGAGAAAGCTTGCTCTGGATAAGAAAGTCTTTATTATTATTTGCTTTTTTTCCCCTGTATTTGTCTTATGAAGACAAGAATTTTGCTTCTTCTTTTTTTTTTTTTTTTGAATCCTGTTGTCTTCCCAATTTGTTGATGTAGCCAGTAACACTTGCCTTGTAAAGACTCAGGAAAAATGAGTTCTCTACACAGTATCTCTTGCTGACTTATGCCTGAAGATAATAGAACTGATTTAGGAAAATAACTAGAAATATCTGAAGAGAGTTCAGAAGAAAACTGGGTGGGATTTTTCTTTGGATATAATATGCATAAATTTTATACTAATTTATGCACCAAACTTTGAACCTTTCTAATGAGAAGTTCTGGGGGGATCCAGAAGTCACAAGGTTCCCCCTAAATATGGAAAGCTGTGTGAAAGGTGGGAGAGATGGATATCCAGAGTGTATTCTAGAATGCAGGGCAACCAGAAACAAAAGCTACAGAAAAAAATCATGATACCCATGTGGAGGAATGACTCAACTCCAGTGGTTTGTGGATGAGTCTTTGGACTGAGCCTTGTCATGAGTAGGATTGTTATGGTGGAGAAGGCACTGGAGCTCTTGAACAGTCAAGACCAAAGACCTGGATGGTAAGAGCATTTAGGAGAAGGCATAGATCTTATTAACAATAAGATTGAACAGGGAAAGAGGGATAATGAGATCGGGAAGCAGAGTCATGAACATCTTGTTAGAAGCCAGGATTTATTTCTCTGGGCTTGTGGGAGGGGAGCATTGAAGTTTCTGAGGAGCCTGGATGAGATACCTGTCATGTGTTGTAGGAAGTCCCTGGAGGAGTTAGAAGGCAATTCCCCAGGTCTTGATGAGAGAGCCTGAGAGAGGCAGGGAGGTCGGGTGGTAGAGACCAGAAAGAGTGGGGAGGGCCTGAAGACAGGGTAGAGATAGAATTGATAATACTTGGCCATTACAGGCAGATGACGAAAGATTCAGGTCACATTCTGCATTTATTTATTTATTTGTTTATTTTAAAGAGAGGGAGAGGCTGGAGTGGTGGCTCAGCAGTTATGGTGCTTGCCTGACTTGCGCAAGCACTCGAGTTCAAACCGCAGCACCACGTACACAACTAAATGTTGGAGCACTGAAAGCCACATGAAAAACTAAATAAAATTGATTCTATCTCACTGTCCCTCTCTCTTTCAAAAAAAAAATGTTTAAAAACATTAAAAAGAGAGAGAGAGAGGAACAGTGAAAGAGAAAGACGAATCAGTTTTAGTTTTTCATGTGGCTTTCATTGCTCCAACATTTAGTTGTGTACGTGGTGCTGGGGTTTGAACCTGCATCCTCGTCCATGCCAGGGAAGCACCATAACCACAGAGCCACCACTTCAGCCCCCTGCATTTGTTTCTTGAGTGTGTTGAAGAAAGTATGGATGAGGGATATACAGTGGGGTTTTCTTAAATATTTTAATCTAAGGAATGGTTCAAAAGATATTTTTACTTTATAAGCACAACCATAGTTACACACACCTGGGAGGGATCTCTGGGCAGCTCTTGGCTCCAAGTCCAATTAGGGAACCTGGTGCCATTATGGTGATGCTTGAGTTGTGGATGATCAAGGAGAGGATGCTCTGTCTTTACCCTCCCTTTCCCCAGAGGTCCCTAGCCTGACCCATTCATCTAGGGTGTTTGCCTATAGACTTTGGAGGTTTCTAGCAAATTAGACAGGTCTGGAATGACTAAAAAATTGGGGACTAAAAAATTGATATAAGCACATTTTATCATCCTGCCAAGGTCAGCCACAACACTTAGAGAACCAAGTGAGGTTGTTGGCATTGTCTATGTTGTTAAATAGCAGAAAGGAGTATTGTGGATAATGTGAATTGCCTTCCCTCCTTCTTGCTATTAAAACCCGTTTTCTCATGTCTGCCCTCTTGTAGGCCAGGCTGCAAGGAGTATATATATATATATTTTAATTAGTGCATTATAGTTGTATGCAAGGAGTATGTTAATAGCCCTGGTGCTGGAGATTTGTTGAGGAGTGGCCATATGATACTGTTCTAGCCAGTGAGACTGGAATGGTACCTCGTTTGGGGTTCCTGGGAAATCAAATAAGAAGAGACGCTGGAAAGGCCAGTTTCTTCTGATGGACTTCACTAGGTCTGCACATGGCAGCCAGCTTGTGACCATGAGGACAGGCTTATGCTGAGGATAACAGGAGGGGAAGATGAAAAGACCTAGCTGTAAGTTGCTAAATTAATGAAATTTGAACTTGACATATCTTGACTTGGTCTGTGAATTAGTGAGATACTCATTAAATTCTCTGTGACTAAGAATTAAATTCTTTGTGCAGAAAGGAAACATCTGCAGCAATACAGTTTGCTGATGGAAACCGAGGCTGAGTGGGATAAGATGATTTCCTCAAGATTACATTAGATGTGAAAGAAATGATTTGGGGGACTGGAGCTCAGCAATTAAAACACTTGCCTGGCATGCTCAAGGACCCAGGTTTGAACCCCAGCACCACATATAAAACTAAGTGTTGGAGAAACAAAAACCAGATGAATAAATAAATAGAATTGATTCTCTTTCTCTCTCACTCTCTCCACTCTCTTAAAAAAGAAAAAAAAAAAAAAAAGAAAGAAAAGAAATGAATTGGGAGTCATACACAGACTTTAGCCCACGTCCAGGCTTCCTCTTTCTAATTTGCCAAGCAGTAGTCTCGTGCTAAAACCAAATACCTGTTCCTTTTATGGTTTTTTTTCCCCCACTGTACTTGGGATTGAACCCAGAGGTACTTTACCACTGAGCTACATCCCCAGCCCTGTTTATTTTTGAGACAGGGTCTCACTAAATTGCTTAGGATCTTGCTAAATTGTTGATGCCTTGTACTTGCTATCCTCCTGCCCACACCCAGCTAGTGACTTCTGTTCTGGAAAACTTGAGGGCCCCTTTCCTCCTCAGAAGGACAGCTTTCAGAAACCATGTGGAAAAAGTTATAACAAGAGTCTTCTCTTGCTCAGAGACTGTTCTATGACTGCTTATATAGTCATTCAGAGTACACCAGGCATGGTGACTCGCACCTGTAATCTCAAAAGTTTGGGAGGCTAAGGCAGGTGGATCACAAGTTCGAAGCCAGTCACAACAATTTAGCAAGTCCCTGAGCAACTTCATGAGATCCTGTCTCAAAGTAAAAAATTAAAAGGATTTTGGGGACTTAGTTCAGTGGTGAAGCACCCTTGGTTTCATTCCCAGTATCAAAAATCAATCAATCTATCAGTATCAATCAGTGCCCTGGGACTTTAAATCTGGTAGGTTTCTCTTGAGGTTCTTGGTGAACCTTCTCTGACATTTGAGTTTTGAGAATTTTCTGGTTGTAGAGTATCAGCAGAATATTTTCAGGGAGGAACTGAAGGGAGGGGCTTGTGCCCCACCTTTGGACCCTGAGTCTTCCTTGTTGCCCTTATTGGGCTGACTTGATCATGTATGTCTCCTCTCTTGTACCAGTTATCCACTGCCTACTGGTTTACATGGGGAAGGAATAGATACTTGAATAAAGAGACCTCCCCACTGGAAGTTAGCTCTGAAAAGGCAGAGACTTTGTCTTTGCATATGCTGTATTCTCAAAGCCACCCTTCAGTTCCTGGCTTTACCACAGTAGTCACTCAGTAAATGTTGAAGAGTGTTGAGCACTGGAAGAAGGTGGATAGTGTGTGGCTGGTGAATGGGTAGCCAACAGTGTCTGCTACCCTTGGCTAATAGAAATGATTTGCTTCAGAAAACTTCTTGTTCATCTTAGCTGGCTCTTCTAATAAAGGAGACTTTGTGGTAGAATCTGCTGGAAATTCCAGTGGTAAGGAGATCCACTCTGCCCAAACTTCTACCTAAGGAGCTCATATAATATGATTGTGTTCTTTGAAGCTTTCCATTTTGAGGAGGAGACTAAATGAAACAGAACAGATAGCAAAAGATTTATAACACCCCTGGCAAAGAAAAAACCCACTTAGATCAAAGCTTGTTATTCCTAAAAGCAGTATCTACCTTGATGCATTAACCAACCTAGACAGGCAAAGTCACAGGGATGTTTCCCAAGCAGTAGCCACTGTAGTGAGGAACAGAGGGTCAAGCAGCCTTCTTTGAGGACCAGGGTTAGACCTTTGCTGAAGTGAACTCCAGACCTGCAGCATCCTCCAATGAAGAGTACTGCACAGAGAAGACACTGAATATATTCACCTGTTCAACAAATAACAAGTGCCAACTGTGTGCCAGGGGTTGGTCTAAGAACTGGAAATTGCAATCAACCAGGTAGCAAGCCAGGCTCTGTTGAGTGGGAACATGTGATACATTCTCACCAGGGAGACTGGGCTGTGCATCTTTTCTGCTGGGGGTGTCAATGTATGCAGGAAAGAGGAAGTATAGAAGGGGATCTTGCTGGAAAGATACAGTAGACATCTCAAACAAGAGCCATTAGAAAGTGGTAGGCAGGTGAATACAGGGAAAAACAGCAGACAACATTTAGGAATGCTGAGGTAGAGGTAGGGTAGGAGATTTTAAATAGGATGTTTTGGGAAAGCCAAAGATCTTAGGAGTTGACTCTGAACTGGAAATTTTTGCATGCAGGAGGATTATCAGGGAATAGTCTTGAGAACCTTACCTGTGTGGAAATGAGGAAAATAGGATGGGCAGAAAGAGAAAGCTGATTCTGTGGGGAGCTCTGGAGCTTGGAGAGCCCTTCATAATTGTACTGAATTGGAGTGAGGTGCCAGGCCTTTATATTCCCACATCTACAATAACTGAATATAGGCTGTCCTAGGAAGGGAACCTGACTTTGGTGGAAGCAGTTCTTTTGAGAGCTGGGCCTATTCAGAGAAGCACAGCTGGGAGCTGTCTTGAACGGCCAACTGCATAAATGGGATGGGGTGCTTTAGTCCTTGGGTGGAGGGGACCTGGGCATGATCCCGTGGCATCCATTACACACCTGATGGCCGTGAGGTAGGTGCCATTTGAAGGAGGGGCATTTCAGGCACAGAGGATGACTAGGACTTGCCTGGGCAGGTTTGAGGACTAGTAAGGTTTGGTGAGCTGAGGTCAGAGAGTGAATAGCAGACTGACAAGAATGCCTGATGGACTGGTGGAAGCCCTAATTCTCACTGCATTAGAGCAGAGGACTGTCATGATCTGTCTTAGGGCCTGAAGGTCTTTCTGGCTGCTGCACTGAGACAAGACTGAGTATGGGAGGCAAGGGAGAAAGCTAGGAGATCACTTTTTTTTTTTTTTTTTAAGAAAGAGGGACAGTAAGAGAGACAGAAAGAGAGAAATAACTTTATTGAGTTTTTCACATGGCCTTCGTTGCTCCAACACTCAGTTGTGCACGTAGTGCTGGGGTTTGAACCGGCGTCCTCGTGCTTGCCAGGCAAGCGCCGAAACCCCCGAGCCACCGCTCCAGCCCAGGAGACCACTTATGAGACTTGGAATGCTCCAGGCACAAAATGATTATGGTTTGGACCAGGGTGGTGATGGTCATGATGGTGACAAAAGGTTGAATTTTGTACATTGAATGTGTGTGTGCGTGCATGCATGCTTGTGTATGTATATATATGTGTGTGAGTATATATATATAGAGAGAGAAGGAAAATGCATCCAGTAATCCAAAATCTGCAATATTTCAAAATCTTAAACTTTTTGGGTGCCAACATAATTAATCATACATTTCTATATAGTTTTTACACACAGGCCTTAGGGTTGTGTATGTGTATATTTCTTATTCAAATCATTATAGATTCACCTGCAGTTGTATAAAAGAGGCAGAGATACTTTGTATACTTTCCCAGTTTCTCAGTGGTAACATTTTGTAAAACTGTAGCATAATCTCACATTGTTGTTGATACAGTGTAGCTATTTTTTTCCAGATTTTCTGTTAACTTTATTTGTACATGTGTATGTTTAATTCTTTAAAATTTTATCTCCTCTGTAGGTTTGTGTATCCACCCCTATAGTCAGGCTAGTGAATATTTGCAACACTTTTGTGGGAGTAGGGTACTGAGAATTGAACCCAGAACTCAAACATCCTAGGTAAGCACTCTACCACTGAGTTACATCCCTATTTTATTATTTTATTTTGAGACAGGGTCTTACTAAGTTGTCAAGGCCAGCCTTGAACTTGAGATCTTCCTGCCTCCACTTCCTGAATAGCTGTGATAACAAGTATCACAGCTATTCCAACACTTTATAACTATACCTACTTCCCTCCACATTCTTCTTGATTTATTTTTGGTTTTTGTGTTGGCTAGCATTTTTGTAATTGTAATAAAATTCTCATAACATAAAATTTACCATCTTAACCATTTGGTTTTTTTTTTGTTTTTTTTTTTTTTTATAAAGAAAGAGGGACAGAGAGAGAGAGAGAAAGAGAGAAACAACTTTATTGAGTTTTTCACATGGCCTTAGTTGCTCCAACACTCAGTTGTGTACGTGGTGCTGGGGTTTGAACCCGGGTCCTCGTGCTTGTAAGGCAAGCGCCGAAACCGCTGAGCCACCGCTCCAGCCCCATCTTAACCATTTGTAAGTGTACAGTTAAGTAATGTTATAATATACATTGTTGTGCAATCTCCAGAACTTCTCATCTTGTAAAATTTTATATGCATTAAACAACTCCCCATTTTCCTCTTCACCCAACTCCTGGAAACTATCATTCTATACATAGTTCTATGAATTTTAGATACCTCCTCTAAGTGGAATTATACATTATTTGTGTTTTTGTGACTGGCCCATTTCACTTAGCGTAATGTCTGTAAGGGTCATCCATATTGTAACTTGAATTAGAACTTATTTCCTTTATAAGACTGAATAAGGGGCTGGAGCTGTGGCTCAGCAGTTAAGGCGCTTGCCTGGCATGTGCAAGGATACAGGCACCACGTACACAATGAAGTACAGAGCAACGAAAGCCACATAGCATGGATTTACCAGATGTTGTTTATCTGTCCATCTGTCAATGGATACTTGAGTTGTTTCCAATAATCTCTTGGGCATTATGAATAATGCTACCATGAACATGGATGTATCTTTACTTTTTATATTTGTGTTTTCTGTTTATTCAAGATCCTGCTTTCAGCTCATTTGGGTATAGTAATTCTATTTTTAAATTTTTTTTGGAAACCAACATATTGTTTTTCCATAGCAGCTGCAATATTTTACATTTCCCCAAATAGTGCACACGTTTCCTGTTTCTTCACATCCTTGCCAATACTTGTTATTTTACAGTTTCTTTAATAGAACCCTTTATAGTAATGTTGAATTGTGATTCTAATGTGCATTTCCCTAATGATTAGTGATATTGAGCATCTGTTTTTGGGGGGCCAGGAATAACAGGGATTGAACCCAGCGGCACTTAACTACTGAGGCAAATCATCTGTACCCCACCCCTGCTGCCCTTTTTATTTTTATTTTATTTTTTTTTAATTCAGACAGGGTCTCACTAAGTGGCTGAGGCTGACCTTGAACTTGCAGTCCTCCTGCCTCAGCCTCTTGAGTCACTGGAATACAGGCGTGGGCCACCATGCTGAGCTGAGCATCCTTTCATATACTTCTTGGCCATTTGCTTATCTTCTATGGGCAACTGTCTTTTTAAGTCTTGAGTCATTTTCAAGTTGAGTTTTAAATTTTTGTTAAGTTTTAGGATTTTTTTCTTTATTCTGGATATCAATCCCTGCCAAGTCATTTGCAATATTTTCTCACATTCTGTGAGTTGCCTTTTTCACTCTACTGATAATGTTCTTTGATGCACAGTATTTTTTGATTTTGATGAAGTTCTGTTTGTTTCTTTGTTTAAAATTGTGTATGCCTTTGCTCTAAATCATTGCAAAGTCCAATGTCATGAAACTTTTCCCGTGTTTTCTTCTGAGAGTTTTATGGTTTTAAATTTTAAATACTTGATACATTTAATTTTGAGTTAATTTTTATATATGGTGTTAGGTAAAGGTTCAACATTTTTGCCCATGAAGTTTTCCAAACATTTGTTGAAGAAACTGTACTTTCCCTATTGAATGGTCTTAGCACTCTTGTCAACAATCATTGACCCAATAGGCAGTGTAGCTCCATGGTAGAATGAGTACTTAGCAAGGGTTCAGTCTACAGCACCAACAACAAAAACATTTTTTTTTTTTTTAAGAGAGAGGGACAGTGAGAGAGACAGAGAAAGAGAGAAACAACTTTATTTTAGTTTTTCACATGGCCTTCATTGCTCCAACACTTAGTTGTGTACGTGGTGCTTGGGTTTGAACCCAGGTCCTCCCGCTTGCCAGGCAAGCACCGAAACCCCTGAGACACCGCTCCAGCCCAACAAAAACAATTTTTAAAAAATCAGTTGACCATATAAGATATTGTTTCTAGGCTTTCTATGCTATTCCACTGGTCTATATGTCTGTCTTTAGGCTTAGTCCCACACTGTTTTAATTAATGTAGATTTATAGTAACTTCTTAAATCAGGAAGTGTGAGATCACCAACTTTGTTTTCTCTTTTTTCCCCCAGGTTCTTTTGGTATTTGGTAGTATCCTTTAAGATATGAATTTTAGGATGGATTTTTTTTTTTCTGGCAAAATTTGCTGTCAGGATTTGATAGGGATTGCATTATTTTAAATTTGTAGTTTTGACATCTTAAAGGTAGTAAATTTTCTAATATATGAAAGGTGTGGGGGCTGGAGCGGTGGCTCAGCGGTTTCAGCGCTTGCCTGGCAAGCATGAGGACCCGGGTTCAAACCCCAGCACCACGTACACAACTAAGTGTTGGAGCAACGAAGGCCATGTGGAAAACTAAATAAAGTTGTTTCTCTCTTTCTCTGTCTCTCTCACTGTCCCTATCTCTTTAAAAAAAAAATTATAAAAAAAAAAAGAAAGGTGTGCCTTTTCATTTTTTTATGTTTTTAATATCCTATATCAGTGTTTTGTAGTTTTCAATGTAAGTCTTTCATCTCAATTAAATTTACTCCTGAGTATTTTTTTCTTTTTGATTCTGTTATAAGTAGAATTGTTTTCTTAATTTTCTTTTTGGATTTTTGATGGTTAGTATATAGAGATGCAACCGAATTCATTTTTGATGTTAATAGTTTTTTGTTTTCTTTAGGTGTTGGGAATTGAACCCAGGACCTTGTATAAGCTAAGCATGTTCTCTACCACTAAGCTACTTCCCCCAGCCCCATTAACAGTTTTTTGGGTTTTTTTTTTGTTGTTGTTGTTGTTGTTGTTTTTTGTTTTTTTTTTTTTTTTTTTTTTTTTTTTTTTTTTTTTTTTTTTGTAGAATCTTTAGTATTTTCTACATATAAGATTATGTCGTCTATATCTACTTTATATTTTAGTATTGTTTAATAACTGCCCTTCCCCCATCATCAGTCCTAGGAATTGAACCAGGGTGCACTCTGCCTTTGAACTGCATCCCCAGCTCTTTTTATTTTTATTTTTTAATTTTAAGATAGAATCTCTCTGGGGCTGGAGCAGTGGCTCTGCGGTTATGGCCT